>JALHLI010000018.1:2215000-2512500 GCA_023349425.1 Anthopleura sola | reverse complement strand
AAATTAAATTAATTTGGACTTATGATTTTAAAGATTTGTGTTACACGACTTTCCATGTAAGAGGTCTGTATTGACATTTTATATGATCATAACACATTACGTATTGAGCAGTGACGTCCACTTTTGAGCCACCCTGGGCAACAGTAGTAGTGAGTATAAGGCAGATAGTAACGCCGATTGGAACGTCGTTTATAATTATAACTGGAACGCCGTCTAAAAAAAAAATGGACAAAATATATAACTTATTAAAACACAGAATACTAAGAGGGGGACACTTGAATTATAGATTTTGCTGAAGGTGAACCCCAAAATTTGGAATTTACTGGAACAAACTAGTCATCAGGTATTGTCTGGAAAGTGATATCAACTTTAATTTCTGTTGTTTTCACCTTCTTTTGACCTTCTTTTGTTTAAAAAAGATGAGAAATTCGAGATAAAATCGCATGCGCACTGATAACGATTCTTAAACTGTGAAGGTTATTCCCTGCCAACTCAATTTCTGGGTCTTAAAATAACTGAGGAGACACTCTTTGTACATCTGTTAAATATGTACTTCAAGAGACTAGGGTGAGCACTTTAAGGTGTCAGTGATCCTTATTTCATATCAAAATATAAGCCATTATATGAAACATAGCAGGGGATTTTTTTCCTGCTTCTTTCTAAAAAAGAAAAAAAATTCCGAAAGTTCGCATTCTTTCGGAAATCAGCTATTCCGTATCTCCACGCTTATCTTCATATTATTTACGGGACGTACTGAATTGGAGGTACGTACAAGAATCGGTAACCACGGACAAGGACGTAAAGGAAACACTGTCAGTGACCACCAACAGTGCATACTCTTCTTACTATACACCTTTTATCAACTAACAATTTTTTTTTTGCCTTTATTATAATAGCTTACTTTATAACGCCTACATGTAAACCAACTGAATACTTTATCTATTGACATTAAATAAACAGCAATCATATTTGTATTCTAATTTTGCGAAGAAAATTCGACTGAGTCACAAGTGTTTCTTACCTGCTGCAACGAGCCATAAAACAGAGCTCACGCCAAGGTAAATTCAGCGTGCTTGGCCTTGTTTTAGTCACAGAACACACGTTATCTCTAAGGAGAGGAAGCAAAACCTAAGGTTTTAACTATGGTGCACTGTAATAATGTTTTCCTGTAAGATTCTAGTATAGAAGATGCATCGAAGAAACTTACCCCAAGGGGTCTAGTTCACTTTCTTTGCTCTCTTTCAGAACCAAGAATAAAATTACAACTACAGCCAAGGTCCGAACAATGCACGTGTGGTTCATGTCTATAGAGCGGATATGAAGATCGTCTAGTCCCTGGTTACATATCAAATACTAAAGAGGTTAGGAAATTGATAACAAGGAAATGTCTAAAACCCCATTTCATCAGTTTTAGGGAAACATCTTGCAAATGATATGAACCTGAAATGCTTTGCTGTGTTCCGGATGCGTAGGAATAGTGCTGTTAATCAAATACCGATTATAGTAATCGAGTATAGGAGTCGAGTGCAGTTTTTGCACAGCAAAAAAGTTAAAAATAATTGCATAATTTTAACCTATCAGATTTCATGATTTACTACTAGAAGAAGAAATAATCAACCATATGATTACCTAAATCAAATAAATAAACGAACAAAAAGTCATAATATAAAGTATCTATCAAGGAAAAATAAGGAATTATCATATATCATTATGACTTTTCATATAAGATACAAATTAAGAACAAACGATGCACCTACCTACGAACGGTGAGCTAGCAAGAATGTCTTATTAATTTAACAGTAATTATTGCACAGTGTCCTAGATGACTGGAGATGAAGTGCATTCGATATTCTAGAAGCTAATAATATTTGAAGTATGATCGTGTTAATGTTGCTGTGAGCAGAATTGGCAAACGATCAGAGTGCACTTAAACAGTGCGTCAGAACGAAAAGAAATTGATCTCACTTTAATGAAAACCTGAGCATATCATATTTTGTTAGATCTGCTCTCTTGTGCCCTACAGCTGAGGTTATTGATCAAGTGATGGGAAATCCAAATCTGTCAAGCTAAATATCCTTCTTCTTTTCCTCGTATTAATTCAATATTAGACTTTCGGGTTTATTAACAGTACACCTTCTAGGAAAGCTCGTGTGCGAAACTTGTAGAAGCAGCTTGTATACTCAGAGGTTAAGTACCTTAAAATATGTGACTTTATTTGCCCAAGGTCAGTATTTTTTTAATTGGATCATCTATATGTCTTGATTTGCGGAAACTTATGTCTCTAAGTTGCAAGCAGATATTCAGCCATTTACTGCCGTTTTGTGGAGAAAGTTCTTTTTATAAATATATATGGTTATGTCGCTTGATTCAATGATCACTTTACGCTTATTTCCCATGAGGCCATACATTAAGTGCATATTATAGATCACTATACTTGCCTTACTCTTTTCACTGGATAGAAACAAGGTAGACGAAATATTAGCAACGCATTAGCTATAATGGTTAAAGCAAAAAAAAAAAAAAAAAAAAAAAAAAAATATGCATATGTGTATATTACAAGTAAATTATTTCAAGATATTATGCCTAACAAAGATCATAAGCTGAAAAGCCTGCTGCCGCAATATAATAGTAACGCATATGCTGCTTGTAAAAGCCTTTTGCGTGAGACCTATTTCGTCCCGTACATTCCAATTAGCGCTATCTTTTTCCACTCAATTACCATGGTGAAATCCGCTGACGTACAGCGGGTTCAGGGTGACCGCTATTCCTGGCCGTGTCGTCAGCGTTCTGTTTTTCTTTTCTCTTCTGAACTGATATTTAGCATTTATTATGAATCCATGAGGTTGGTTGAACTTTTTATTCCGATTTATTGTACTTAGTATTGAACATACTTCAAAATTCGTGAATGACACTTATTTATAAGCAAATTTGAAATTGTTGTGTTTTTTTCTAAATCTGTGGTTTGTATCCAATGGCAATGACCAGGATCTACTAGAACAAAGGTCCATCTTTGCTCCAGAGGCTACATTTCTTTAAAGGATTCATTGGGCTGTTCGTCTTACACTTGAACGCGTTGGCGAACTCGCAAGAGTTGGATAACGTACCAATCACCCTGTAAGCATAGGAATATTTTAAAAGGATTGAATGTAAGAGGTAAGTCGTTCAGTAAAATATTACTTGGCTCATAGATACAAATGAGTAATATTAGTTTTAGTTAATTTACACCGTCACTTCACAGAGGAGGGTCCAGGGTTATCCCATGATGCATTGCGTTTCATAGTATATTATCAATTCTTTCGTGACGTCATCACGTTGTTTGAGCAGACTCTGAGTGAAGATCAACATGGTGGAGATAGTTCAGTTGCTGAATACTCGGCATCTTTCCCAGAATTTTTCCTTATCTTACGTTCACGGTGTATCGAAAGACGATTTTTATAATTGTATACCCGCCTTGGAAGGAGTTGAACTTGTTTTAAGACTGATTCATGTCAGTTGTCTGGATAAATTTGAGAGAAAGAGACGAGTGACAACAGTTCGATGGACTCGTTGTTTAACAAAGTGTGTATCCCAGCGCTTATTTTCCTTATTTCAGTACCTATTATATGGATAAGTTGTAGATTTATTACTTTTCTTGTCGTTTGTGTAAAATATACTGTGATTTGACTCAACGTCCGTTTATTATTTATACATTTCCAATGTTCAGTTCTTCGTGAAGTGTCAAAAAATGGCTATTTTCAGAGGTCCTAAACTCATCTAAAACCTGGAGTACTTTGGAGTACTTTCATATACGAGTATGAATTAACCCTTAAGCTAAGATGTGATGGTATTAAAACGAAAAATACTCGTATATTTCCTGAGAAATAAGCGTTTTGCCTGGAACATCTGACACTCGAATATTTGAAGCGTATCAAGCCGCCTTTCTAAAAGATCAAATTTTTCATGAACCATTCCAAATATATCATTACCTTTTGGTGTAAACATAAGTAGGATTGTTAAAAAACAACACACGTTAACCCTACTTTCATTGTTCATGATTTTGGTGGTTAATCATGGCTTTAAAAACGGTTTTGTATTCGCTTCTTCAACGCTGAGATGGTTCAATGTTTACAATTGGTAAGCGCAATGCATCATGGGATAACCCTGGACCCTCCTCTGGTCACTTCATGCTTGCTCCACAAATACCGGTTGTGTGCTCTACCAATATAGTTATGGCCCATGGGACGGATGCGACCATCCGACGCCTGCCACTTATAATTTCTGAGGAACCATTTTAAATTGTATGTAGAAATTGTATTTTTTCCCTTTCTTTGAGTTGAATATATATTGACCGCCATTTTTTTTAAATCTTTAAATGACGACATACTTTACCACTAATCCGCGTACCGAATCTTTAATTATAAACTTACCTGAAATTATTCGTTGGATAAATAGATCCCAACGTATTCTTGATGGAATTAAGGTTGGCATGATAACAAAAGTCCTGTCAATAAAATGAAAAGAAACTAGTACATTGTTTTTAATTCTAATTTGCCGAAAGACTTGATGCTAACCTGAGCATATCCAATGTAGAACAGCTGTTCATTGGTGAAATCCAGTCCTGGTAGCCGCCATGTTTCACTGGGATTTCGCGTCGCCCAATTGTGGTATGCCTTATATATAAAAATGCAAAATAACATTTACAACTGCTATGATAGTATACAAATTATTATTCTGTTAAGCTAAGGTTTTATTGACACTATCCTACCTTGAGAGCCGCTTTTATGCCATTCGTATCTGCAAGATTTTCGGGAAGAGTCTTATTACCGTTGACCTGATTGTTTGAAAAAACCGCAATGAAAATGTTAAATAAAAAGGTAACATATAATCAGAGTAGAGTTGGGATATACTCTTTTATTATATGAAATAGAGTGTGATATTGAGTGACATCAAAATGATAAAATTGATATCCCCACTACCACCAGTGGCCAGTGGGGATACGATTTATATCAACACTGGTGGTGTTAAATTTCAACTTTTTGCTCAGCAAGTCTCAAATTCTCCATTATTTTTCACTGAAGATTTCATATAATAAACACAACATTACATGACCGCTTGGAGATACAAATTTTATCTTCTCGACAATGATATTATCTCTCACTCGTTCGCTGCGCTCACTCGTGAGAGATAATATGAAACACTCGAAGATGAAATTCGTATCTCCGCGCGACCATGTAATATCCTATATTTATTTTACCCAGTTGGAAACAACTGATTATTATTGAAAAAACGACTATTTTTTTTAATAGCTTATCAAGTTATTATCACTGAAATTTTCTGTTTTGTGACACAAAAAAAGTTAATCGGGTTTCTCCGCAGTTTTTGAGTGACCAAAATAACTTTCTTAAAACATTGTAGCTCATTCGGATTACATTGGATCGAACTGAAACTTTGGACTATGATAAATCAGTACAACGCGTTCTAAAA
This sequence comes from Anthopleura sola, assembly GCA_023349425.1. Lineage (NCBI taxonomy): Eukaryota > Metazoa > Cnidaria > Anthozoa > Actiniaria > Actiniidae > Anthopleura > Anthopleura sola. The sequence goes on along the minus strand of JALHLI010000018.1, from coordinate 2,507,037 downwards.
AACGGTTCTCAAATTTTTGAAATGTTTTTTTCATTCAAAAGATATTGTCTAGTTTGCAATTATGACCACCGAAAATTCAAACATCCGGATTAAACGCGTCATTGCGCGCGATCTAAAATATATATCAAAAATCGGAGACACCGTTTTGAAGCTCATTATCCACAAAGTATGTTAATGCAATTTTGATCGACATAGCGGAAATTCTGATCCTGCGGTAAGTTGTCAAATGAAGTGCGGTAGAATGTCACTTTGAACTCAAGAACTGTTTTTGTGTTCCAAATTAGACAATTTTAAATACATATTTGAAAACTACATTTATTTAGCTTAAAGAAAATGTATACTTTTATGGCAAAATATTGTAAAGCCCGTGCGAAATTTGAGGTAGCGCATATAGGGGTCCTAATCATATCCTGATACCTTAACATTAGAAAAGGAAGGGGTGCTGGTACGAAACGGGCAATTGAGTTCAAAGCGAACTTTGCCTCGCAATACATAGAAAACATAGCTTTTGTACTCATAATAAACATTTTTATGGATCAAAAAAAAGTCTTCAAGAACTCAAGGTTTTTTTTTTAGTGAACAATCGTATATTTTTACTTATTTTGTTCGCCTCCGATCGGCAAATCAAAGAAGACTTTCTCTCAATAGTTTTTAATGATATTTCTATTACATAATTTAATTTCTTGTTGAATGAAATATAAAAAGGAATACATATTTCGCCACATATTTGCCATTTATTTAGCTTTTCCAGCTAGTAATTGCACATAAATGAGCGATAGGTCTATTTTATGTTCTCGTAAGCTTATAAGAAAATTCGTTTCTCTGTAAAACGCATGGATAACCCCATTTTTTGTGTGTAGACTTTAAAGTATATGTCAAATTAGTCTTGTAAAATAGAACATTAGATTTATAATTGGTTTTGAAAAGAATATGGGAAATAGGCGTGAAGTACGAAGAATTGAACTGGGAGCTCCGCTTTTAGACAGTGCTTAAATATATATATTACCAGCCTTATGTTAATAATGAAAGGTCCCTAAAAAAGGGGGAAAATGAACTATAACGGATTATAGAACAAAACTTTCTTAAGTTATCATCTTACTTGAATTCCTGAGTGATGATACTGTGAGTACTGATTTACAAAACACGGAAGCCGGGCATTAAATCTTTCAATTGATTTGTCTGTCCAAATCGGACCTTTGAGTTCTCCATACTTGTTCCATTTCCTGACTAAAAACAAGTAAACAGGCAAACAAACAAATTGAATAACAAACTTATTTGACTGTGCCAGTTAGTGAGCTCTGAACTGTCGAGAAACCAAACTGACAACTAAAAACAATCACAGAGAACAACATCTCTTGATTTGATTTCGAAGTCCAACATTTTTTTGTATTCATTTTAATCGGCATTGGTCTGGCATTTCGATATCTGTGTATTCGAGGCACCCGATTCATGAATAGGAAATTCTCTAGTTTAGTACCACGGCTTGCAATAACGGCACAATTTCAATGACCAACCATAGTCTAGAACCCGCGTAGAAAGTAAAAATGTTTAACTGCAATATGTACAACTTTCTGAAATTGAAAGACATCGTCTAAACTAATTAAGTATGTTAAATAAAGTTATAAATCAAAGTAAAAGCTTACGTCTAACGCCAAAACTATGTGCGATTTCATGTCCAATTATGACACCAGTGCTGCCAAAGTTGACCGCTCTATAAATAAAATAAAACATCAACAAACAGTTTTAGATAACACAAAAGGAATTATTAAATTGAACTTTTGATATATTTGATGTTATCATTATCACATCTGCTGATCCAGTTATTTCAATATAACGATACTGATGCTTTACTTTGTCTAAATTTCAATTTTTTTAGGGGGGGGGCATGCCCCGCATCCCCTTAGTTGCTTCCGCCTTCTGCCGTCGATTGCCTCTGTAACGATTTCAGTCTGGCTACGGCCCTGTATATCAGGCTCCGTTTTTCAATCACTGGCATTGATTCCAATTTGTGATTCAAATACGAATTTTTAATGCCTAGTACGAAAATACAAATTTGTCATGTCTAAAATTGGTTTCAAAGCGTTAAAAGTCTGTGAGTGTTCTGGGGCTTCTGCCCCTGGACCCCTACCAGGGCTCTGCTCTGGACACGCAGTCACACTCAGAGTCTTTCAGAACCCTGCTTGAATCACCTTAATGCTCCACAATAATTTTCAGCCGCTCTGCTGTAAAAAAAAAATAATGGCCTTTCTCCCCCATTGAATAATGATAATTTCGTAAAAAGTCGCATTGGGAGTAAAAGGAGGGAGGGTTTCACTAAAATAGCACTACTTAAGAGGGGGTCACTAAAATTTTACTATGTTTCAAGGGGAATCAGTTGAATTCTACTGCTGTTAAGTAAAAATCCTACGACCTTCCAGGCGATAAATAATGACCGGTCCCTAAAACAATCTGTTACCTCATGATCAGGGCGTGTGCATGTTGCCCACATGCACAGAGCGAATATTTATAGAGACGTAATTCGATTAAGCAATATATACTTCGCTTTCGGAAAATTATTGTTAATTGTAAACCACCTAGCCTTACCTTACTCCTTCGACTGGATAGAAAAAAGGTGGTTGAATTTGTAGCAATGGGTAAGCTATGGTTATAACAACAACAATGATTAATATTTGACATGATTATATATTTTTTGAATAGTTTATCGTTAGACAGCGTTAATCACGTGAAAACGAAACGACACCTGGCCAATCTGTCAGCACGTCCATGTATGTACGTTTGTCACTGATTTATATTCTCATTCACGTTCTGTATAATAGCCTTTATTGGTGAAACCAGTTAACTTTAACAATAAGTTCCAATGGAATACTTACTTATCCAGTTTTTATAAGGGTTTTTTCCAGCACTAGCTTCTTGTAACGCCATAAAGAACCACCTAATAAATAAATGAATAAATAAATAAATATATATATAGATAGATAGATAGATATAAACGCTTAAAATGCCATATAAGCGGCAGAAATCAATGCCATGTGGCCATGCGATTTACTAATGGACATTGACCTTATTTTAGGCACACGCATGTGATTATTAAGAAAAGCAAGGTCACGTGGTAGTTAAGATTTAGCTAGTATCCAGTTGACCTTAGGAAATATATTAGCCAATCAGAATCGAGAACATTTGGAAAACATAAGCGTCATTCATTAGTAGCCCGGCGACTTGGAAAACCGTTATTTCTTTGTTTTATTTTCCCACCCAATAATGAATATCATAATAAATGTATGAATATCAAAAAAACATCTCCGGAAATTTTGAATTTTCTCAGATATAAACTTTTATAATTCAATTTTTGCAGTCTTCATGACACCACAGTTTTTCAGTGACGTTATTTCCATGTCACTTTCTCAGATCAGCCGGATACGGTGACGTACTTACTCTTCTTGATCCATGGGTTTCTGGAATTTTGCTAACATATCTTTTTGCTTGACCTTCATGATGGTTATTCTGTTGCTGAGTAGTGCGTCGTTTCTGATGTTTAGCTGTTGGTTTATAAACATGGAAAATTTAGAAAGAAGTCAAACAGGTCGATCGTATTTTAAAGTGCTACTACGATCAAATTTTCGATTTCGAGTTTTCGCCATTTTTCGAAAGTTGGATGGATTTTTGTTCTTCTACATCCTGTCTAAACCGCTATTAAGAGAATTAAGAAGTGGATGTCCTAAATGTTAAGCGCTTGATCTTGGGATTTGCTATCATAAACATATAAAGAAAACGTGTGACACTGACCGCTGGCTGACCGCCATTTCATCGCGCAAAAAAACACAAGCTGGCCCTCAACTTGCCTCCATGGTCTTTTGCTACTGACGCTCTAAAATCACTGCAATGGCATCCACTATGAAAGAGAAATTTTCCATCGTTCTACCATTATTTACAAGGCAGCTAATAACTTATTTGACTACAAATTCAATATAAAATATGGCAGTCAACTTCATACCCACAACACAAGGCAAGCAACAGCCATAAGGCCATCGCTATTCAAAACGAGTAGGGGGCAAGACAAATGTGACTTTCTTTTCATTAATGACTAGAACGCTTTACTATTAATTACTTTTAATTACTATTACTTTTAAGTTATCGTTAAAAAGTTTTTTGTCTACTTTAAAATCGTTTCTTTATAACTAAATAGGTTATATATTGCTTAAATTATGCATATAATATGTGTAATATCTATATCTCATTATATCATTCATGTTCATTTTAGAGAACCCTCCTAAAAATCATCACTGATGAGTGTGGCTTCGTCGTTATTTATAAAAAATAGATAAAACCTCGCTTGAAGCAAATCAGTTAAGCGCCTCCATTCTAGCGCATGAAAGCTCCTTTTAAGGTGTTTCCCAGTAGTTTTTTTATTGACCACACTTCTCATGTTCATCTAGCGAATTGAAAACCTTTTCCTGGTCTGATCAAAATGAATTTTACACCAGACATCAAGCATAGATGGAAGTTTTGATTGATGTCAATATCAAAAACAATGATCGTTGAAATCAGTTTTCCTTGAATATCTCCCGTTTTCGATGAGCTTGAGAAGAATGACTATATACATGCTAAACTTCGCATTCAGGCACAGCTATTCAGATGATAATTAGAGGGTTGAATTAGAGCGATTTCGAATAAATCGCAAAAACATTCTGTGACCGCTTATTATGATACTGGAAACTATAGCAGAACAAAAAAATCCTTCGCGTTCGCAAAAGTGTGGTCAATAAAAAACTACTGGGAAACACCTTAATCAGACGAATAAAACTGAGGCAAGACTTTTATTTCTACTCAGGACAAGTCTCATCAAGCCGCCGGTAAGGGTCAGTATGGAATCTAGCCTAACTCATAACACTATGTCTAACTAATCCCCGGTTGCTCAGTTAAATATAAATATATTGATTTTGACTTATCTACAGAAATTGTGTACTTTTCATCCATTTCCATATGTTTCAGAGGTTTGATGCACCCGTTTCACCTGTTTCATTCCATTAGCCGTTTCACCTGTTTCATTCAGCCGTTTCAGTTTTTCCCCCTTGGAACCCTTACTTCTTAGCTAGTTTGTAATAAACGACTATTACTTACATTCTTGTATTTTTCAAATTTCTTGGAAACTTTTGCACGGTCCAGTAGATTTTTGGGGAAGCCAAGTTCATCTCTCTCGTTGTCCACCTGTACAGAATAAGATTTTTATCACTACACTACCATGGAAGGTGACGTAATTTGTCGCTGGGGGGAGGGAGGTCTAACAATAACAATTGAGTTGAATATATATTGCCTTAAAAGTACAAACCATATGGGAATTTAGTTTCCCCTTCTGTTGTCCCCTTTGTATATATATATATATATATATATATATATATATATATATATATATATATATATATATATATATATATGTATATATATATATATATATATACACCGAATCCCTAAAACTTTGACACTTTTGCGATATATATACATATATATGAAAGACAGCGATTTCAGTCGTTTTTCAACAAACATTTGTTACCAAGTTGTTCTAGAATACCTAATGAGGCTTTTTTAACATGTTTGCAGTTGATTTTCTTCTTGTTTACTTTTTATTTTTCAACAAAAATAGCACTCAAACATATATGTATATATATCGCAAAAATGTAAAAGTTTTAGGGATTCGGTGTATATATATATATATATATATACAGCGATATTCAGAAATTCTGATCCTCTTGATAAGTATACAAGAAAAAAATATCAGCGATGATATCACATAATTTCTGATTTACTTTTGAAATACTTGACAAATTTCCGATGGATTAGAGTGGTATGTCCTCTTATTTACCACGACATTTTATGGGTACATAACTAATTTTGACCAACTTTGGACGTTATATCGTGGTAAATAAGAGGACAGACCACGCAAAACTATCGGAAAGAAAAAGTTTGAAAGAAAAAACCGTTTGAAGCGGTGCTTGCTCCTTGCGCGAGCGATTCGTCATTTATCGGTATGTCCTTATATTTACCACGGCTCTCGACCAATCAGCGCTCGAGAAATTTCACAGTTTTGGTAAAATTTGTTGCTTTTTTCTTTTTTGCTTTCTTGTCAGTGTATTATTTCGGGAATTTAAATAAATAAAAAATATAAATGAAAAAAAACCCAAAGCCCTCCACTTCTATATCTCTTGAAGGATACCTTGTCCAGTATTACTCTTTTGGTGTGTTCATCAATCCAGGTAAGAGACTTGATATTCTCCTTGAAACCCTCTCGTACCTCAGTCATCATAGGTTTAACCTTATAAAAACAAACAAAAAATTAGTACTCAGTTTAAGAAGGAATATTTAATAGCTCGAGTATATACTATCAGTTGTAAAAATCTGATTTCTCGTTCTTTTTTAGATGTGTTTTATCTAGTGTATAATTATAAGTAATACCATGGCAATTTCGGGATATTAGGGATTAAATGTCCCCGAAGCCGAGGGAGGTTTAGTGGAAGTCCCGAGGCCGTAGGCCGAGGGACATTTAATCACTAATATCCCGAAATTGCCATGGTATTAGTTTGTAATACCATGATTTCCGAGGAAAACATCAAGAGTTATGATCTAAGTGAGCTTTAAATCAGAATATATTAAAGAGATTTTGTTGAAAGAGCCTTAATGACTCCCTACTCTGGGGAACGCTGAGGAATGTTCATTGTTAGCACAATAAACTGATATGTGTCTAATCTATAATGCGTCTCATGGGAAAACGTTTTGTTTGAAATCAAATGGTGACCAACAACATCGTTTACGCATGCCCGAATTTAGCCTCTAAATTTCCTTCATTCATATGGATGAGGGAAATTTAGAAACTAAGGAGGGATGTTAGCCATTAAACGTCCCTCCAAAAACAATGAACTCCGAGGAGATCATGGTATTACTCACCTTTCTGATAAGTTCCATATTTTTGGTCAAGTTATCGGCTACATATCCAGCACCCACTATGTCTTGTGTTAAATCAGTGTTTACGTAAGTAACACATTTTCTCCATCGTTTGGTGATCGTTGTCTGTGATTTGTTTTGTGTTTCCCGCGAGTATTGTTCATTTAATTCTCTGTAGATCCTGGGCATATACTTCAGCTCGTCCTTGATCACGTGCCATACCAAATAATTTGACAAAACGCTGGGAGACAATATTCATTTGTTATTTAAGGTGAAAAATGATTTTTATAAAAGGGCGCTTGGAGGAAATCGCCCCAATTTTTGAAAGTCCGAAAATTTCAATTATTATCTGTACAAGATATTTCCCCGTTTAATTTCCGACTGGCCAACAGCCCCCGGTTAATTTTTCATAACAAGCAAATTTGGAAAAAAAACAACCAAATTTGGAAAGAAACTTCATTCGTCCAATACTTTTTAAATTTTTTTGGGGGGGGGGGGGGAAGGGGAAGTGGGTGGGGGAGGGGGAGGGAGAGTGGGGGGAGTTGGGGGTCGTTCGCGAATGATTGACTCCTTTTATGACCAAATCAAAATTTCGCTACCACATCAATCCTTAGGAAACACAAAAAATCTCCAACTGGGGCAAGTGGGATGTAATTTACCAAACTACATTCTGAGAAATCTATAATCCACCCCAATATAACATACCTCTTTGATGCATTGTTAACTAATGCCATGGCACTTTTTAAGTAAGATAGTGAATACACTTCAAACGTTTTTGTTGTTGGAAGATGTTTCGGGGAGAACATTCCTTGTAGGTGTGCATGCCAGTTGAACTAAAAAAAATAAGCACCACAATTATATATGTCACTTCATTTTCATTCTGAAATATTCCGAGCTACTAATATATACTTAGATCATACTTAGAGTTTTCCAGCCAAAATGTTGGAAAATCTCAGTTATGCAGGAAGACATCGAAGTTTGTGCAAGTCTTACTTGTTAGTGACCTACTGTCTCTGAATCAGTCCCAATGCGCATGCGCATTAAGAGTTACACTTAGTAATTAACAATTATCAAGATGATAATTGATAATTACTAGTTAATTACTCTCTTTACTTATTTTATCTTAATCGAGTGGTTGCTAGGAAACAAAACTGCCATGACCAAAGTATAATTGACTAATTGTCATGATTTTTAATTCATTTATAACGCAAATTGATGAAGACATGCAGTTTTAATCAACACACCTAAACTTTAATTATTCAGTCATGAACGAGTTGCTATACTGCTCGACAGTTTAATGCATTAACAAGTTGAAATTAAAGCAGAATTTCCACACAGTTATTACGTAAGCAAGTGCTACTCATTCCCCCTAAATTCGATCTGAGTTGTGCTCCGTTGTCAAACATGATTCGTATGGCGGCTGCCCGAGGAGCCTTCGTATGCCTTTGACTCGACCACGTTTAGCTGCGTCCTTCGTAATTCAGCTCTTCAGCTGTAAGCAAGGATAATTAGCCCCTCCAAACTTAAATTCATTTAAAGGAGGATCACCGTGTTCGTTTTGGCGCTACATTGCGGTAATGTATAGCATTTTTATAGTCATGTGGTTGAAATATTTAAAGCCTGAAAATCAAACAATAGATACAAACCACTAGCAGGATGCCATTGCTAATATTGAATTTTTTACGTTATTCAGTAGTAGGACGCCGAAAACGTTGTTGTAAAAATAGAGACTTTTAAACTGCGATGCGCACCCTATTGTCGATCGGAAAACAGTTCCGCCGTACATTTTTGAGAATATCTCGAAAAGGGAACATATAATTTTATTTAAATTAAAATATATGATGGTAAACATATTTCTTGTTGATTTACTGAAATAAAAAAGAGTGGTCACTGTGTTCGTTTTTGAGCTGCGAAATTACGAGGCGGAGTTTCAAAACAGAGATAAATTTTGCCACTGAGTAACTGCTAAATCGTATCATTTCAATGTTATGATGGAGTCAGAATACTTTCCGCCATCTAACGTTATGCGCAGTACGGTTGCGCAGTGCAAAACCACGGAATTGCCTTATTTCATTATGACGCCATATCAAAAAATTCTTATGATTTAACGCTAAGGATCATGGTCGCAAGAGAGGGCAAAATAGCAGCAAAACAAATTAAATCACAATAAAATTTGGTTTACGGTATATGGGAAAGTAGATCAGCTAAATAATAAACTAAATATCGCGAACGAAAGAAAATTAAGTCTTAATTTCTATTATTCTCGTCCATGCAAACAAGCTGTGACGTCATAGTGAAATAGAGCAATTACCTCAAGAATATCTGAAATGAAGGTAGGCATAAATAATATTTTCAAATAATAACTGTACAGAATCATTGTACCAACACTTGTACTGAAGATGGCTGATGAAATGCCGAAACATGTTTACGATGAAAACAGTCGTTATTTATTGGAAAAGAGTATCTTGTCTGCTGGTTTTTTTTTCAGAGCATATATAATTCTGGTAACAACCCGTGTCAAACAGGATCTGCTTTATCGTTTTTTAGGCGGATTCTTGAAGATAATTTCTATAAGTATACTTATAACTATACATATATATACATTTCCAATAAAAAAACGAATGAAGAAGCATAAAACTCTTAAATATATTTACCGTAGGCATTTCTCTCTGTAAATCCACGACCGTCACCCTTTCATCAAGTGTCGTTTTCCCTGGCAATCCTGGAGGTAAACTTATCTAATAACAGACAAAGCAAACCAAATGATGGACAAAAATGTGGAATTTTTGAATAAGTTTATAATATTTAAATTCATTTATTGAAAAGCTATCGATAGTAGCTGTAGCTCCAGGGCATAGTTTCTGTGTTTTCTTTTGTGCGAGGAAGTGGGTACAATAGACCCATATTACGGCATCGATCTTAAATTATGGGATGCCAAAAGGGCAAACGTGGAAATATTCATAAAACAAAGAGTGGCGGGGTCACTTTCTCAAATAATTTTACGCTTTGGTGTTTCGCATAGCGTCCCAACTACCAGCAAATTCAACTGGTTTTTATATGTTTTATTCTCTCTCGATGGATAACGTTCAATTTCATAAATAGACACCCTGATAGCTGTGCATACTATAAATTTTCCAATAATTGACCCCTCGGAATTCCATAATGTGTTATTGAAACAATAAAATTCAAGATGGCCGCCATAACGGTAGAAGGGTCGATTGAATAACTCTTGGCAGCACTATATTTATAGAGCATATAAGTCCCAGTTACAGCAAAACTACTACAGCAAAACCAAAGATGTGATTCAGAGACTGGTCAGAACAATTCTGACAAGAAAATACCGGCTATTAATCGTATGGGGTTCGTAGGCAACCCATAAAAGAGCCGCCTGAAATGTATGACGTACATGCTTCTTCGACTTTAATCATTCGAGTTACGTACAGAATTAGAATACAAATTTATCCGGAAATGAAAGGGTTTTTTTCTTACTTACGTTTGAAAGTTTTCTTTCAAAATCAATTAACTCGTCTACTTTCGTATTCAGGTTGGTACGTCCTCCAAGAAATGATGCTACGTTATGGATCAGCCTTCGGTAGGCATCCACCTGACAAAATTAACGGGTACTGCGGGTTAATAATAATAGCAATTATTTCTTTATTAAAAATTATCCTTATGAAAACATTATTAATAAACGTTAGTCATGGATTCATGATGACTGTTTATTTATATATTCTATTTCAGTTAATAATAATGCATAAAGGTTATTATAAACCTTAAAATACAGAACCAATGCAATGCAAGAATTGCAAGAATGCACTCTTGAAGGTAAGAATGTGGCAATTTAAAGTATATAGTAAATGTTTGATAAGACGAATTCCCCGGTAATAATATAATTCAAAACAAAAAATACAATGGTTTGTACATACGTTTGGTGGTTTGTATGATCCCTTGGGTGGTGACTGATCAATCTACAGATTCCAAAAGTAAAATCACATGCGTTTTTTAATGTCTTTTTGATAAAACAAATCAACCATAAGCAACATAATGATTTTAGGTAAGTTTGGTACCGATAAATATGTCAAAAGCAAATGTCAAATAGGGATACATAACAAAAAAAAAAACCTTTTCTCTACAAGTTCACCTACTTCAAAAACATAGCTTGTATTGTCGGCGGCGTCTTCCCAGTCTCTCACTATGAACAATGGCCCGTTCGATGTATAAGTACGATGAATGGATAAAATAGCCTTGGCAAAATTCCATTTTTTCTCATCCCACTCTCCATTTTCCTCCACCATACTCCATCCTCCAAATTCTCGAATAAGTTGCTTCAAAGGTGCGTCGCCCTCCCTTTCAATTGCTGACAAGTCCATACACGATTTGTAGATGTCTGAAGGTATTTTCATTACTTCATCACTTGCCCCGTCGAGTTTGGGTAACCCTTTTTCCAGTTTATCTCTTAAATAGTCCTGGAAAATCCACTCGTTTTTCTTAAACGTATCAATGCCATCTTTACCGGTTTCGTTCAATGGATTGTGTAGCCAATATCTTCCACAAGCAAACTCATAGAAGTTCTCACACGGGTCTACGGTCAGGTTCATCCACTTTTTGATTTGTTTGGCAACATCAGCACATTCGGCGGTGTTACAAACCCTGTTAGATTGAGCCTTAGGGTTTACTGTTGTCTTGGCATATCTTGCGGATCGAATCTTTTTTAAACCTTGATCAAGATTACTCATCGTGTCCTGACTTGCTGCTACGTGGATCATGGATATTACCAAAAAGACTGTCAAGAAACAAGGACCATTGATTAACAAACATCGCTTGTTTTCTTGTATCCCACCGCTGCCACCATTCGCGTGTCTTCCCATCACGACTACAATGATACTTGCTTGGTGTCTGTTATGATACTAGTTTCCCTTCTCAACAAGAGGTTAACCACAACTGTATGTAGGATGATTGATCCAGTTGTTTGTTTGAATTAGATACGTGATGTTCTTCACCGGTAAATAAGACAAGTATCTGTCCAAAAATATCATTGCATCAGACATTTTACCACAATTACATCGACTGGAACTTGTCAAAAAAATGTTTCGTTGTCAGGAATTACCTAACTATTGCCTTCTTGGACACTAACTTGCACTTTCTATCACTTAAATTTCGGGCAAAACTCCCGTGTATTCCAGTGAAATGTATTTTTCAAGTACGATTTGCTACAATTATGGCGATTGTGAGACCATGATGCATACCTACAAGGTAACGTACTTTTCTTGTTTGAAGAGAGGCTTCAAGAGAATCTCCCGTATACCTGTGCGTTTTTCATATCTTATTAATTTAGGGTTTTTTTCTTTCTTAAAATACGACAGAAAACTGTCAACTTAGATTAGATTAGACTTACTGATTAGACTTACTTGATTAGAACGTAAAAATTGAAACATAAAAATATGTTTCCTCAACTTTTATTTTTTGTCAAATTTTTGAATTGAAATAAATGGTTCCGTTATTTTTCATTACATGAGGCTAACAGAAAAATCTTATCGTACCTGATGAAAAAAATCTCTATAAAAAATATCTATTTTGACTTTCTTTTATCACAGAAAAGTATCACTGATCTTTGTTTTAAGACTTGCTTTGATCCAGTCGGTTTATTAGATCTAGGAAAATATTTGTGAAAGCTAAAAACAACAATTTTTATCATGATTCATTTCTTCTTTCTATATTTGTGCTAACGAAAGGATCTCATCTTATCTATTAAATAAGAGCACCGTCTCAATGACAAGTCTTCTGCAAGTCAAAAATGTAAAATAATACAAGAATAACATAACATAAAAATGTAGTTATGAGCACCTTTTTTCCAAGTTTCTTTAAGAGAGCAATTAAGGAAACCAATATTTTCGACAAAACTTCTAACATTTTTCTAAAGCATTTCTGTAGTCTCCCTCCAGTTCGTTATTCAACAAATATAGACTAAATGTACTAGATTCCTTTGATTATTTGTGGTATTTTGAGTACTAGTTTTTTAAGAACCGTCGTCGACAAAGGGTTAAAGCAAAACTTGTTTCAACCCTTCCATTAATTCTTACTGGCAATTTTCCTAATATTCTTTCCCGGATTATTGCTTTTTGTAGAATTTTACTGTTTTATATAAGATTCTTGAAGTGATTCGTCTGGCCACCAGTTTCTACGTTTTCCATGTCATAGGTTATATCTGTGAAGCACCTTGTATCATTGTTGTCTATACTTCGAGCAACCGATACAAAGGGCACACTGTTTGTTGGACGTCAACTGATTATGATAAAAGTCTGTTGTAAACTTTGATCCTACTCCAAGTCCCTCTTATTCCATTCTGTCTCTCTCAGAGAGCAAATTCTTCTTAAAATCTGTCTGATTGGACACTTGTATTATAGCGTTTTATTACCATTAACAAAATGCTTCCGGCGCTAACTTTCTTGTTTATTCAAATATGTATTGCCTCATCAATAACTAACTAAACAAAAGACAGTGTGAAAGGAATAATTGTGATATATTCTGATAGTTCGGTTATGATGATGCCATAATATAACGTAGAAACTAATGGTCAGAAAAATCACTTCAAGAATCTAATAAAACAATAAAATGCTACGAAAAGCAATAATTCGCGTACAGGGTATTTAAAAAATTGCCAGTAAGAACATATATTATAATATGTTACTATTGTGATAAGCCAATACATATTTAAAGAACGAACAAAATTTTGAAAGCGAAGGTTTTTGGCAATGGTAGCAAAAGAACACAATCACAGACCTTTTCTAAGAAAGTGAACATGGAGCATTTTGGTCTAGCTTTGTTACAATCATCGATCTTTTGTTCAACGTGCCTTATATATATAATGTTGTTTGTACCGAAGCAAGACCACACATCCTTATTTTCAAATTCAGAAAAAAGGTTCATGCAAACTTCCTATTTAATTGAAGATGACAATACACGCATCAAGAGTTCCGCGCTACTGCTCAATGCGCATGCTCAGGGGACTAAAAAGGGAGATAAAATTTGTAAAATATGCTATATTTTAGTTGTATCTTTCTTGTCAAGTACAATTTTCATTAGATATTGAAGATCGCGTACAGTTAAGCGAATTCTGAATCAAATATACCGAAAAATTGCATATTTTACAAAATATTATCCCACTTTTTAATCCCCTGAGCATGCGCATTGAGCAGCAGCGCGGAACTCTTGATGCGTCTATTGTTGTATGCGTGTGTCAAAGTTGTGTAGAGGAAATTGAAAAGGTCTCACAACCAATCTTTATTAGGAGTATTACACCAATAACGACTTTTTCCAATCTTGCCCTGGAACTTCGCTGAGTTAAGTGATCACAAGGTTGGAAACTTCAATGGCTTCCACCTCTATGTCACTCTACTTCAGCTCAATTTTTTGACCAAAATCGCGGTTTCTCCCAGTTTCAAACCCACCAGGCAAACTTCTCGTGATTCTTTTTTTAGACCTTTTTGTTTTACCACTATTTTCGACATCGTGCGCTTTAAAAACAATAGGTGAGATCAAAGATTGTACGGAATGAAATACGAGCATCTTTTGTTTACATGCTAAAGATGTTCAAATTCCTTACAATCTTTGATCTCAGCTATTGTTTTTAAAGCTCAAAATGTCGAAAATAATGGTAAAACAAAAATGTCTATTGTAAAACCCTATGCCCCAAAAAACATATTTACCATTGTCTTGTGTGGAAGTGAAGGGAAGTGAAGTAACAAGCCAACAACTAATTTGTGAGTTTTTGCTTCATATTATATTCATCTATTAAATTTATTTTAATATTACATTGATCTATCTACTTCTTATTTATGTCAATTATGAACTAATTTAGCATAAGGTTTGTGACTAGGACAAAGGCTCCTTTTCATACCAAAGTGTACATTTCTTCGTAGGATTCATTGGACTGATTATCTTACACTTGAACGCTTTGGCGAACTCGCAAGAGTTAGATAACATACCAATCAACCTGTGAATATTCATAATAGAGATTAATGCAAAGGTTAAGTCGTTAAGTAAAAGAGTATATTAGTTCTAGTTTACACTGTCACTAAAGAAGTGCGTTCTGAATGGCTGTTGGAGGGACGATATTTTCTTTTTCTGTCCTCTATCCGGTATCCAAACGTCATATACTCGCATGCTTAGGATAACAGCTTGCTAAACACCAAAATACATAACAGACAACAAGTGGAAAAGGCAATGGGAAAAATAGATAAGTTATTTAGCGTCGTGAAGTCCATTTTTTCATATTCAAATTAAGACATATCTTGACCACTTTAGTGATTACTAATTAGTGTTTAATAATCGCAAAGGAGCCAAAGGATACAAAAGGCTTAGCATATATTGGAATTCTTTTCGGCACGCCAATTTGTTAATAGTTATCTTACCTTAATTTTCGCGTTGGATAAATAGTGGTCAAAGTCCACTTTTCGTTACTTGGTTTGGCATTATAACAATAACTCTGTCAATAAAATAAGGGGAAATTAGTACACATAGGCTATATTTATGCCCACTAGTACATCGCTTCCCAACCACAGGCGCGACAAAGTAGATTTTGGTGGACGTCTATCAAGGAGTTTCCATTGTCTTAGTATATATATCTACACTCGATTGAAGATACATCGTAGCATACACATATTTATACATATATTCATATAAATCTAATTAGGGATATTCATAGCGGCGCTCCGGCGCGGAGCACCATACTTAAGAAAAAATGGTAATTATCACCCATCGAGTTGATTTTTCATGGCTTGATTGCGCCATCGTCTAGTCCATACGTACGGGCGTGTACCACTACAGGGATCCCGGTTGATTTCAAAGCGAACTTTGCTTCGCAAATACATAAAAAATCGACACATTTTTAAGGATCAAGAAGTCGTCTTCAAGAAATCAGGTATTTTTGTTTTAGCGAACCATCGTATATTTTTACTTATTTTGTTCGCCTCGGATCGGCAAATCAAAGAAGACTTTCTCTCAATAGTTTTAATATTTCTGTGCATAATTTAATTTCATGTTGAATGAAATATGAAAAGGAATACATATTCCATATGTGCCATTTATTTTAGTTTTTTTTTTTTTTTTAAAAAAAAGACATTTATTTAACTTTTCCAGCTAGTCGAGTAATTGCACATGATATTACGCATTGTTAATAAATGAAATATTTCTCACGGGATTTTTGGACTTTAGGTTGGCAATTGAACTCTCTTGGAGAGACTTTCCGACCTCTGTTAGCTACCGTCTGATGAGTCTGGCCTAAAACTAAAAAGCGCATGCTCAGATGTTAAAAGTACCGCCAGATATGAAAAGAAGATTAATTTTGGCGCATTTTGAAATATAATACATGAATACATGACCTTTTTTGAATGCGGGAAATGAGCCCTGAATTATGCAGACTGGGGATATTTTGCTTCAGTGCTAACCTTTCGGGGCAACTGAAACGTAGAATAGGAGATGGGGCAAGCGTCCCACAATTGAATTATTTTCACCAAGTTTTACTTGCAAAATAAACGAGTAAGTCAATCGGTGGTTGTGTTCCAGAAATAAAGTTATATTTCAAGCTAAACCGCTTGATTTATTAAGCTCTAGCGTCGCACTTAATGACTTCTTTTACTTCAGCTATCTTATTTAAGCGATACGATTTCGAAGCAAATAGTAGACGAAAATACTAGCGAATCTGTTATAGAAGGAATAATAAAGGAGCTTTTGAAAGAATCGGAGATTCATGGTGTTAAATCAATAGCAGAATAACAAATGTATTTGTCATACTTAGCACTATACCGGCCCTTTGGAAATGAATTTTAACAAGGTTTATCGATTTGCCGACCTCTATGATCTCTATCTTATAAAGACTGTTATCCCTAGTTTGAGCTTTCTTTCAATTCTTTGGCTTATCTTGAGAAATTTTGTCGATATTCTCTTAAGAATCTTACACTGCCTTATTTTCTTTGCGTCCTTCACATTGAAAATGTGTCATGTTCCATGTCACGTTTCTAGAGTCAAATGAAACTGCGCATGTCAAGAAACAATTTCAGTGGAGGACTGGAGCCGATATATGCTAAATGTTCAAATAGGTATGCAATGATCTTGATATGCAAACCAGTTGTTTACCCACCGCGGACTGCAGGCGATAAATAATAAATAATGACCGGCCGGCCCCTTAAAAACCATGACTATAAAAAATAACGGATAACTTTGTTTTTTTACATTTTTTATTTCCAACGCTTATTTTTTTTACCAATTTTTACGCGGCTAAATTTTTGGGCGATTTTACAGTTAGCCCCATTGGGACCCTCCTATAATAGGCTGAATATACAGGAATATTTAACACAGTCGATATCCTGGGCATTTAGAAAGGGTTTGCGTACAGACACATGCTTGAAGAGTGACAACGTGCTTTGTTTCGGTAACTTAAATTAATGTTCAAGAGCTGCAAACTGCATTATGCATATTGTTAGCCTCGTTGATTGTTTACCCACAATACTTTTCGGTCATGACTTCGCCATTGTACCCGACAACTATTTTTAAATTTTAATTATTATTATGAGAAGAGGGTGCATAGCACAACCAAAAGGCTTTCCAGCGAGAGCTTGTTAGACATATAAAACCGAAAGACTAGACGCTTACCTGCGCACCTCCAACGAAGAACAGCTGTTCATTGGTGAAATTCAGTCCTGGTAGCCGCCATGTTTCACTGGGATTTAGCTTCGCCCATTTGTAATATGCCTTAGATATAAAAATACAAAATAACACTTACAACTGCCATGATACATGATAGTATAAACATTATATTTTGATAATATTTTATCAACTCTATCCTACCTTGAGAGCCGATTTTAGGCCATTGTTGTCTGCCAGATTTTCGTCAAGAGTCTTACTGCCGTTGACCTGATTGTAAAATATATTAACCGATAGTCAGAGTAGAGTTGGGGCTTACTTTTACATTCCATCCCCTTCGAAACACATTTGCCAATGTGAACCTGTCATTAATTGACAAACGACTGAATAAGGTATCAAGTACCAATTCTTGGGGTTCAACTGACGCGAATGAAAATCCCTCAAGACATAGATAACAAAGCGAAACAGCTGCCATCTTGGTTGATATAACAAGAAACTTTTAATGAGGAATCCTTTGTATAGTCAACCAATTAAACTACCCACGCCATACAACAGTCTATTAAACAGAAACTGAAGCGACGCCAAGTCAGCGACGCGCATTTTTTCACAACCTTACCTATTGTTCTATTGTTCTATTGTTTATTGTGGCAGTATAAATAAGACCCATATCTGACTTTTTCTTCACTGGACTCTGAAGATGACTTCCGCACAGGTTGTCGAAACGTCAGTCACATCAAACAGTCCTTCTCAGGACTACATCCACCCGGATGATCATTATACAAATATTGTCTCTTCGAGAAATATTGTTACTTCGAAAAATAGACTTACTAATCTTGAGATGCTTTATCAGATGACAAAAACATTTTCTCATTAGATTCAAATTTAAAAACTCGCCCCAGTCCCTTGCTCGTTTCCAAAGTGGCCAATTGGAAAACCCAATTTTGGATAGTTTGTATTGGAAGACTACGCGGTTTTTCTAATTAAGATGTATATCATTGTTAGATTAAGAGGCAATGTCCACGAGAATCAAACAAATGGTGGCAAGAGTCAAAAAATAAAACTCGCTCTCCTTTTGAAGTTAGATAGGTCTTTATCAGATATGAATCCCTGTGTAGTTGATTTTTGAAAATATTGTTTCGTTTTCGAGAAAACGGCCAAAGAGTGTTTCGACCTGAGCCTCACGCTCAAGAGGGGTCAAAATGGCAGAACTTTGAACAGAGCTCCTGTAAAAATCAAACAATCAATGACAAATTTTGAGCTATCTAATTAATATATAATTATTGGTCGTTCATTGGAATGAATTTCATGCTTATTGGGGAAAGCAAAGAAATTTTGCAAGGTAAAATCTGAGACCTATGTTTACAGATGCTAATTAGTTACCTCAAAAGAAAAAATAATATTTAACTATCGGCAAGTGTTCTGATTGAAATGAAATTATTGCTGCAAGTTGAGGTAGAATAGATCTTTTAAAAATTCTAAAGATTTTTTTGAGGAAAATAATTGTGACTACGTAGCAACCTCTTGAATTTGTAGTTAATAAATGCGAAAATCACACTTCCTAAAGAGCACGTGATTGCCCATTTTCTTTACAGATTGCCATGATATTTACCCTGAGAACTCAGAAAGCATTGTTCTTGCCACTTTTTGAAGGGGTAAAACTGATCGGAGCTGGCATTCACCGTTTTTGAGGCTAGGAAAATGGGGTTTCATGCACTGGGACCGGAATTTAGCGATTACTGGGATTACAATTTTTCTAGCTCTCCAACTCTAGCTCTATATTGCAATTATGCAATTATGGTACTAAAATAAAGATTGATTGATTGAGTGATAAAACTTGGACTGAGATTTTGCAAAATTTTGGACTGTAAAATGGATTCAAGGACCCCCGAGACTTGATTCAAGTCGTCCACTCTCTTTTCCTCTCCCTGTTAATTTCATGGATGTAAAGAAAATTTGGCGAGCGCGAAGTGCGAAGGTATTCCAAGCGACGAAGTCTCGTCAGCAAAGGAGTTTTGGAAAGTCTAGGACTCCCCTTCAGGACCCTCTTCTTTATCACGTCAACCAGCCTTCTGCACAGTGGGATGTTCCCTAGGGTCAATTAGGTTTTCAATATAGCGCACAAGTCATCTTTGGCCTTTACCGGGGTTAAGCCTTACCAATGTCCAGTTGGACCAGCCCTAGGGATACTTTTGTCACGCCATCAAGGAGAGCGAAATTTTTTTTTTTGACTCTTGCCGCGAATTTATGATTTTGTTCGTTCTTTTATGGACATTGCCTCTTAATTAGTACCGTTTATCATCTTACTTGAATTCCTGAGTAATGATACTGTGAGTACTGTTTTACAAAACACTGAGTCCGGGTATGAAATCTTTCGAGCGATTTGTTTGTCCAGAGCTGACCTTTAATTTCTCCATCCTTGTTGAATTTCCTTACTAAAAGCACATAACAACAGTTCAGGGTTTTAAAAAGTTAAACTTTAACAATTTTGGCAGTCGGTTATTCTATCTTGTTCAAGTGGTCAATAAATATTTTTTCCCAAACATTCGTAGTCTTTGCCTTATGGTAAGGAGTAATAGTCCCATTCACAGTTCCCTGTGCTATCTTAAATAGTAGGCTTGCCTTTGTATCGAAGCGAAACGAACGGTAAGCTTGCAATGATAGCGACTTTAATTTTTTTTAACATCTTACACAATTGTTCACATATCTCTAGATATCTCGCTTCGATGCAAAGGCCTGGCTACATTTCAAGATGGCGCAGGGAACTGTGAAACGGGACTATTAAGAATCAACTCTCAAGAGTGGCATCACGTGGTCTGGAATGGGCACAACAAACAACGAAGCCAGAGGTCTATTAAGTCACTAATCTTTGTTTCTTTGTAATCATAGGCAAACATGAATGACTCGTTGCCAACATTTTCCCTCTAGGATGGCTCGGTTTATTACATCATACAAACTAAAAGCTTACGTCTAACGCCAAAACTATGTGTGACCTCATGTCCAATTATTTGACCAATGCTTCCGAAGTTGACAGCTCTATAAACAAAAAAATTAGCAAACATATCTTAAAATCAGTTTTTAAAAATTAAATGACAAAGCACAGTCATATTAAACTGCTGACATATTGCACTATGAAGCACTATAAAGATAAGGAGGAAAATAGAATATGTGGCAAATTTCTCTTATTTTTTTTTCTACTCTGAAATTATAATAATTTCTTATTACCGATTAACTGATTTACTAAACTTTTGTTACCTGTTTAGACCCTATTTAATCTGAGTTGCCATCGCGTGACATTTCTAATGATAGATATAAAAGAATAACCATACTTCTGCGACAGAATAGAATTTGAATACTGAGAGAATCATGCGATTTGCTGAAACGGAAACGAGCAAGGGACTGGGCCTAGTTTTATATTTTAAGCTAATTAGCAAAATACATGTCTTGTATTATGCGAATTTCTCTCATATTATTTGACCAGGGAAAGAAAACAACTAGACTAATGTGTCAGGAAAAAATAAGCACTAACTTTCTACTAACAGCCTTAACTTTAGAGATTTACAAAACGCCGGTAAATCTCCAATGGTTTCTTTGTAAACACGACGAACTTCCGAGCATGCGCAGTGCGTTTCTCACTCAGGTCTACATTAAGTGCATATTATAGATCACTATGTACTTGCCTTACTCCTTTGACTGGATAGAACCAAGGTGGACGAAACATTGATAATGGAATAGCTATAATAATTATAGCAAAAAAATATCAATATTTGACATAATTTGTTATGATTGATGTTTAACAGTGTTTTATCAGGCTAAGACGACTTGTCAGCCGCTGGTCAATGCTGGTCAGTAACTTCATGCGCATGTACGTATGACATTTACATTTTCATCCACGTTACATAGCCTATTTCAGAGAATCCAAAACTACTAGTACTTACTTATCCAGTTTTTGAATGGGTTAAATCCAAAATTAGCGTCTTGTGGGTGAAAATGGATCCACCTAATAAATGTGGATAGAGTAAGAAATGCTGCTAGAAACCATGTAATATATACAATATGAGTGGCCGTGTTGTATCAGATATACAACCACCTCCACAGACAATTATTTCTATTGTGTTTTCCTCATTAATTATTAATTGCAATGAGACCATGCTATTTACTTAAGAGACATTCATGCGCATGGTTATCAATAGTTTTCAAGTGGCTATGTGATTATTAAGGAACGCAAGTTCAGAAGGTTACGCTACGGCTAAGATGGACAAGTGGCAGACTTACTCTTCTTGATCCATGGGTTTCTTGAATTTTGCTAACAATTCTTTTTGCTTGAATTTCATGATGGTTATTCTGTTGCTGAGTAGTGTGTCGTTTCTGATGTTCAGCTGTAGATTTATAGACATAGAAACTTTAGAAACCAGCCAAGAGAGTCGATCATATTTTCAAGTGATACTAACATCAAATTTTTGACTCCGAATTTTTGCAATACTTATTGATTGATTGATTGATTGACCCGTTGATTGATTGATTGATTTATACTCGGCATGATAAAGGTATTGTTTTCACAAAAAAGCTACACATAATAGATTTACACGCCTCAGCCTACGGGTTCGGCCGATAACACAGTTTTGGTCTTCGGTAAAAGTAAAAAAACACTGCGTAACATTGACCTCTAATGACCACGTCTAACGCTTGAAAAAGGAATTTTGTATTTTGGACTAAAGATATTTGATTTTGATTCATGTGCATAAAGTTTGTATGATGTCCATCCATTTCTGCCGTTGCAGCTGCCTCAGCCGTTTCTAGCTAGAATGTTATAAAAAAAATATTACTTACATTCTTGTATTTTTCAAATTTCTTCGAAACTTTTTCAGGGTCTAATAGATTTTCGGGGAAGCCAATTCCCTTTCTCATGTGGTTCGTCTACAGAATAAGAAATTGATGATCGCTATTAGGGCGTAGAACGTAGCGAGAGCGTATGTATGTGAAACTAAAAATAACAATTTAGTTGAGTATGTATAGTTTGAAAGTACAAAACTATAGTCTCCTAGCCTCATGCAATCCTCCCATCAATGTAGGTAAAAAAGTGGTTCAAAAACATGAAAAAAATTCTATACGTTTCTACAGGGGCGTAACAAAGATTTTCCCTTAGGGGCCAAGCAAAAATAAACGATCAACCAAAAAAGCGGTCATCCAAAAAAAAAAACAAAAAAAAAACGGCAAACATGATACAGGAGGGAGGCCCGGGCCCCATGCCTCCCCCTTCCCCCTTCCCCCTTCCCCCTTTCCCCTTCCCCCTTCTCGCTTCCCCTTAGTTACGCCCCTGTTTTTTTTTTTTTTCAACCATATCTCATTTCTTGACAGATACCACGTTTAGTATTGCTCTTTTGGTGTGTTCATCAATCCAGGTAAGAGACTTGATATTCTTCTTGAAAGCTGCTTGTATCTCAGTCGTCATTTTCTTAATCTTATTAAAAAAAAATTAAAAATTTTGGAACTTAAAAATAGAAATCAAGAGAGAAACCAGAAACTTTACACTGTCGAAATCTAATTCCTGATGCTCATTTGTGTGTTTTATGTAGTGTATAACTCAGTCACCTTTTTGATACGTTCCATATTTTTGGTGAAGTTATCGGCTACAAATCCAGCAGTCACTATGTCTTTTAAATTATTGTTGACGTAATTAACACATGTTTTCCATCGTTTTTTGTTCGTTGTCTCCTCATATCGTTCATTTACATCTCTGTAAAACCTGGGCATATGCTTGAGCTCTTTTTTAATCACGTTCCAAACCAAAAAATTAGATAAGACGCTGAAAACAAAATGTCTGAGTATTACATTGGAGTGTTAATATAGGTAAATTCATTGGCAAGGGAATTCAACATTGACTTTCACAAGAAAATATCGCACGAATCGCGAAGCCGTCAATGTTTTTTTTTTTTTTTTAAATGCAACTATATATATATCTCTTACATTATATATTATTATATCAGAATCATCATTTTTTTTTTTGTTTGTTCGTTCTCTCCTGTGCTCCGAGGGTTTTTCCGGGTTCTCCGGTTTTTCCTCCCTCCTCAAAAATCAACTTCTAAATTCCAATTGGAATGCAGTGGAGGAAGAGCCTCTCGGTGGATTTCACTGTTAATTCTCATTTATTTATTTCATTTATTTTTCATTTTATCATCTAGCAGTTCTTAAACATACACAAAGCACAAGCTTTAATTATTGCAGTTGAGCCCGCAATGAGTTATTCATTATTTTAAGAATCATACGAGTGAGGCTTTGAGGGCGACACAATGCTTGTTGTGCATTTGCATCTCATTTGCATGCATTCATGATAACTGCTATTGTAGATGAAGGCACGATAATCAGTTTATAACTGGTTAAGTTAGTCTCTTCAGTATTTTTGTCTCATTGTTTTCCATTAATGTCTAGCTTTTATTTTTCTTAAGGTTTCAAGAATTCAAGTTTTCTTATTTATTTCCCAGATAATGATCTACATTTATATTTACAAATTTGTGTCTATGTACTGTGAGGTGCAGAAGAGCAGAAGAAGAAGAAAAAGAAACAGGTTAAAAAAATCATTCTACACCTTTACATGACGCCAAAGGAAAATAAAGATATAGAGAGGACCGAAATTTTCTCAAATTCTTCCAACATGCATGGCGGCTATGACATCATGTGCAAAGGAAGAATTCTTCAATTGCACGATCGACACCACGGCCATGTTGGTAGTTTTTAACAAGAAATTTCTCATTGACACCTATTGTCAATATACAACCACCATGACCGCCGTATCTTTGTCATTTAACTCCCTTAAGAATCCTAGCAATCCATCTATCTACATCTACTTTATTAACTAAGAACACTTGATTAAGAATCGTATCAAGTCAATAGACTCACTGGAATATCGGCTGACAATGTCCTTGGATGAGAAATGATCCTCAAAGTATCACATTTGCCCTCGAAGCTTCGCATCTCGGCCAAATGTTCTTTTTTCGGACCATTTCTCATCCTCGGATATTATCAGCCGATATCCCAGCCGCCAGGAGGGGTTTATTTACTAATTATCAAGACCAAGCTAGGTTGTGTTAAAACGGCCGAGGTCTTGATATTTACGATATCATGCGAAAACCGAATTCAAAAATTGTTTTATTATACATTTTGTAAACTAAGAATAAAGATTCCATTGTGACCTTTGCACTCGACATGATAGATGTATTATTTGTAGGTAAAACCTACAGATAATACATTTCATTTTTAGCCTTAAATAATCGGCTAAATGACACTTTTCCTAGCATTATTGTACTTGTATGCTATTTGGTTTTGTTTTGATTTCCCTGTTCATCCATGATTGAGCTCGAAAAGACGCATGTGATTGATTTTTTTTTAGAAAAGTGATTCGCAATCTGATTGGCTAATCGTTTTTCTTCAGATCACCTGGAAACTATAAACAAATCATCAAGTGATACTTCTTTTGGTCTTTAAGTCTTTTATACACGACAACCTTTTTGATAATGACTATATAGTAAAACATCATAGAACATTGATTTACTGTACTTCGCTTCGTACCGTGAACACGTCCACAAGCTTTTGAGGCGTTTAAAAGCTCGTTTAACAGCAAAAAATCAATTGCAATGAAGTTCCGTTAATTTCATAATTCTGAAGACGGCCGCTATGGCAGAAATCCTGATTGAAAATTAAAAATTATACGTAGAAAAAGCCTCAAAAATACGTCATTATTAAAACAAGACTTTAAGCCACCCTACCTCTAAGCGCCATGCATGAGCCAAAATAAAACAAGACTCTTAAAACAAGACTCGTTCTCAGTTTCCCCGCATCGCATATTTTACTCGGCATAATGCTTTAAGCCGCCCTACCTCTAAGCGCCATGCATGAGCCAAGGTCAAGCTGTTTGTTACATAACTTTAATTTGTATAACAAATTGTCCAGCTCTGAACAAGCACATAATACAGGCACCGGACACGTGTAAAAAACGTCTGCGCATGCTCTAAGTCCGTATGCAAATTAGTTGAAAGCGTCTTCGTGCTATTGTAAAAATATTCAAATTTGACTTTCACACTTGCCTGAAGAATAGTCTTTACAAAATGCAAAAACTTAAAGTCAGTTCTTGAAACTTAAGACTAATTCTTTCATATTATCTTTATTAACACCTTATCTTGGTTTCACAAAAGTATACCCGCGAATTTTTTTGTATACTCGGAGAAAACAAGCATTTATTTTCTCACTAAAACTCTATAAATTATTGGTAAGCGTGCTGAAAGGCACGCATGCGCAAACGTTTTTCTCTAGTGTCCAGGCACCGTGTTTACAATCTTAGAGCGTCTTGTTGAAATGAAATGGCATCATTTGGGGGGTGTACTTATCTAATTGAATAGTTCTTGCACTTTAGTAACATACCTCCTCGATGCCTTGTCGACTAACGCCATGATACTTTTTAAGGAAGTCAGCGCAGAAACGTCGAACACTTCTGTTTTGGGAAGATGTTTTGGGAAAAACATTCCTTGTAGGTGGTCATGCCAGTTGAACTAAAATAAATCAGCACTATAATTATGTATTATTTGTGTCCCATCATTTTCATCCTGATATATTGCAATTTATAATTCACTGTCTTGTTTTTAAAATTGATGAAGGGATTTTGCTTTATCTGTGTTTGTTATTGAAAAAATTACTTAGTTAGCGGAAGAAAATATTTTAATAATGATCAAGAACCAAGGCCATTGTGTGAGCTGATTTATTAAAGAAATTTTCCGAATTTAGTCGAATAATAGTTGCTATTTTGCTCGAGTCATGTTTGCGTGGTCTGTCATTGTCAGATTGAATATTAAAAGAGTTCGAGATAGACATCTTAAAAAGTTTGTGTTTCGTTAACAAATACACACACTTCCTGACTGTAAGATGAACTTCAAATTCTTCATAATCCACTCGGCTCCGTAAACAAAACTCTCATATATAAATTTAATTTAATTCAGACATATATTTTACTTATATAATTACCGTAGGTATTTCTTTCTGTAAATCCGCGACCGTCATCCTGTCTTCAAACGTGGTTTTTATGTTTTCTATTGGGGGTATTGTTATCTAAAAAAAAAAAAAAAAACACAAACAAACAAATACAAAACAAAAAGAAAAGAGGAAAAAATCCTGATACCTAGAAAGATCCCAGAACAAAATGTGATTCAGAAAGTCGGATGAATCCTGACAAAAATTGCTGGTTATTCGAATGGCTTCGTAGAAATGAAAAAAAAAAAAGCGAGGAGAAGGAAATATATAATTGATTGCTACTATTCGAGGCAGTTACACAACTTTAATACGAATATTGTATCTTGAAAGGAAACGGTGTTCTATTACTTACCTTTGCGAGTTTACTTTCAAATTCAATCAACTCCTGTACTTTCTGACACAACTTGGTACGTCCTCCAAGACGTAATGCTACGTACTGGATCAGCGCTCGGTACTCATCAACCTGACAAAATGTGGACCAAGTGATACACTTCTAACCTTATTACAAAGAATGGTCTGAACCCAGGTGAATGGATATTTTTCGAAGTAACAATATTTCTCGAAGAGACAATATTTGTATAATGATCATCCTGGTGGATGTAGTCCTGAGAAGGACTGTTTGATGTGACTGACGTTTCGATAACCTGTGCGGAAGTCATCTTCAGAGTCCAGTGAAGAAACAGTCAGATATGGGTCTTATTTATACTGCCACAATAAACAATAGAACAATAGAACAATAGGTAAGGTTGTGAAAAGATGCGCGTCGCTGTCTTGGCGTCGCTTCTTATTATTGTCAAATATTGTCTCTTCTAACCATGACCATGACCATGACCATGACCATGACCATGACCATGACCATGACCATGACCATGACCATGACCATGACCATGACCATGACCATGACCATGACCATGACCATGACCATGACCATGACCATGACCATGACCATGACCATGACCATGACCATGACCATGACCATGACCATGACCATGACCATGACCATGACCATGACCATGACCATGACCATGACCATGACCATGACCATGACCATGACCATGACCATGACCATGACCATGACCATGACCATGACCATGACCATGACCATGACCATGACCATGACCATGACCATGACCATGACCATGACCATGACCATGACCATGACCATGACCATGACCATGACCATGACCATGACCATGACCATGACCATGACCATGACCATGACCATGACCATGACCATGACCATGACCATGACCATGACCATGACCATGACCATGACCATGACCATGACCATGACCATGACCATGACCATGACCATGACCATGACCATGACCATGACCATGACCATGACCATGACCATGACCATGACCATGACCATGACCATGACCATGACCATGACCATGACCATGACCATGACCATGACCATGACCATGACCATGACCATGACCATGACCATGACCATGACCATGACCATGACCATGACCATGACCATGACCATGACCATGACCATGACCATGACCATGACCATGACCATGACCATGACCATGACCATGACCATGACCATGACCATGACCATGACCATGACCATGACCATGACCATGACCATGACCATGACCATGACCATGACCATGACCATGACCATGACCATGACCATGACCATGACCATGACCATGACCATGACCATGACCATGACCATGACCATGACCATGACCATGACCATGACCATGACCATGACCATGACCATGACCATGACCATGACCATGACCATGACCATGACCATGACCATGACCATGACCATGACCATGACCATGACCATGACCATGACCATGACCATGACCATGACCATGACCATGACCATGACCATGACCATGACCATGACCATGACCATGACCATGACCATGACCATGACCATGACCATGACCATGACCATGACCATGACCATGACCATGACCATGACCATGACCATGACCATGACCATGACCATGACCATGACCATGACCATGACCATGACCATGACCATGACCATGACCATGACCATGACCATGACCATGACCATGACCATGACCATGACCATGACCATGACCATGACCATGACCATGACCATGACCATGACCATGACCATGACCATGACCATGACCATGACCATGACCATGACCATGACCATGACCATGACCATGACCATGACCATGACCATGACCATGACCATGACCATGACCATGACCATGACCATGACCATGACCATGACCATGACCATGACCATGACCATGACCATGACCATGACCATGACCATGACCATGACCATGACCATGACCATGACCATGACCATGACCATGACCATGACCATGACCATGACCATGACCATGACCATGACCATGACCATGACCATGACCATGGCCATGACCATGACCATGGCCATGACCATGACCATGGCCATGACCATGACCATGGCCATGACCATGACCATGGCCATGACCATGACCATGGCCATGACCATGACCATGGCCATGACCATGACCATGACCACTGAGAATAATCTTGTGAATTTTAAGAAAACAGCAGAATTCAAATCAAAAAAGACAATTATTATACATACATTTGGTGGTGAATAGGATCCCGTAGGCTTTGGTGATGGATTAATCTACAGATTCAAAAGGCGAAATTGTAAATTGAAGTTTTTTGTGCCTTTGTTGGTACAAAAAAAAAAAATACAAAGTTTTGGTAATCCAAATACATCGAAAAGAAATGTCTAGTACGAAAGTACGGAACAAGAAAATAATAGCAAATATACTATTTGCCAAAATCCTTATCTCTTTCAATGCACTTACTTGAAAAAGATATCTTGTATTGTCGAGGGCATCTTCCCAGGTTCTCACTATGAACAGTGGCCCATTCGATGTATAGTTTCGATGAATAGATAGAATAGCCTTGGCAAAATCCCATTTTTTCTCGTCCCATTCTCCATTTTCCTCCACCATGCTCCATCCTCCGAATTCTCGAATAAGTTGCTTCAAAGGTGCGTCGCCCTCCCTGTCAATGGCAGCCAAGTTCATACACGATTTGTAGATGTCTGAAGGTATTTTCATTACTTCATCACTCGCCCCGTTGAGTTTAGCTAACCCTTTTTCCAATTTATCTCTGAAATAGTTAAGAAACCATTCATGGGTTTTCACGAATGGACCTACAATGTTTTCATATGTTCCATTGATGTATGGGTTGTGTACCCGATATCTTCCACAAGCAAACTCATGGAAGTTCTCACACGGGTCTACGGTTAGGTTCATCGACCTTTTGATTTGTTTGGCAACATCAGCACATTCGGTGGTGTTACAAACCCTGTTAGATTGAGTCTTCGGATTGTCTGTTGTCTTAGCATATCTTGAGGGTCGAATCTTTTTTAAACCTTGATCAAAATTACTCATCGTGTCCTGACTTGCTGCTACGTGGATCATGGATATTACCAGAAAAACTTTCAAGAAACAAGGACCATAGATCAACGAACATCGCTTGGTTTCTCGTTTCCCATCGCTGCCACCATTCGCTTGTCTTCCCATCACGACTACAATGATACTTGCTTGGTGTCTGTTATGATACTAGTTTCCTTCTCAACAAGAGGTTAACCACAACTGTATGTAGGATGATTGATCCAGTTGTTTGTTTGAATTAGTTACGTGATGTTCTTCACCGGTAAATAAGACAAGTATCTGTCCAAAAATATCATTGCATCAGACATTTTACCACAATTAGATCGACTGGAACTTGTCAAAAAAATGTTTCGTTGTCAGGAATTACCTAACTATTGCCTTCTTGGACACTAACTTGCACTTTCTATCACTTAAATTTCTCATCGGGCAAAACTCCCGTGTATTCCAGTGAAATGTATTTTTCAAGTACAATTTGCTACAATTATGGCGATTGTGAGACCATGATGCATACCTACAAGGTAACGTACTTTTCTTGTTTGAAGAGAGGCTTCAAGAGAATCTCCCGTATACCTGTACGTTTTTCATAACTTATTAATTTAGGATTTTTTTCTTTCTTCAAATACGACAGAAAACTGTCAACTTAGATTAGATTAGACTTACTGATTAGACTTACTTGATTAGATCGTAAAAATTGAAACATAAAAATATGTTTCCTCAACTTTTATTTTTTGTCAAATTTTTGAATTGAAATAAATGGTTCCGTTATTTGTCATTACATGAGGCTAACAGAAAAATCTTATCGTACCTGATGAAAAAAATCTCTATAAAAAATATCTATTTTGACTTTCTTTTATCACAGAAAAGTATCACTGATCTTTGTTTTAAGACTTGCTTTGATCCAGTCGGTTTATTAGATCTAGGAAAATATTTGTGAAAGCTAAAAACGACAATTTTTATTTATTTATTTCTTCTTTCTATATTAGAGCTAACGAAAGGATCTCATCTTATCTATTAAATAAGAACACCGTCTCAATGACAAGTCTTCTGCAAGTCAAATTTGTAAAATAATGCAAGAATAACATAACATAAAAATGTAGTTATGAGCACCTTTTTTCCAAGTTTCTTTAAGAGAGCAATTAAGGAAACCAATATTTTCGACAAAACTTGTAACATTTTTCTAAAGCATTTCTGTAGTCTCCCTCCAGTTCGTTATTCAACAAATATAGACTAAATGTACTAGATTCCTTTGATTATTTGTGGTATTTTGAGTACTAGTTTTTTTAAGAACCGTCGTCGACAAAGGGTTAAAGCATAACTTGTTTGAACCCTTCCATTAATTCTTACTGGCAATTTTCCTAATATTCTTTTCCCGGATTATTGCTTTTTGTAGCATTTTACTGTTTTATATAAGATTCTTGAAGTGATTCGTCTGACCACCAGTTTCTACGTTTTCCATGTCATAGGATATATCTGTGAAGCACCTTGTATCATTGTTGTCTATACTTCGAGCAACCGATACAAAGGGCACACTGTTTGTTGGACGTCAACTGATTATGATAAAAGTCTGTTGTAAACTTTGATCCTACTCCGAGTCCCTCTTATTCCAGTCTGTCTCTCTCAGAGAGCAAATTCTTTTTAAAATCTGTCTGATTGGACACTTGTATTATGGCGTTCTTTTATTACCATTAACAAAATGCTTCCGGCGCTAATTTTCTTGTTTATGTTTTCATTTCCTTCCCATTTCTTAATATCTAAAAGAGGGATATGCTGCTTTTCACGAAGCTTGTTTACTGGAAAATAGTAGATAAACAATCATTCAAGAGTTGGTGTAATTTGGCTATGGCCGGATGACCATAGCCGCTTTATTAAATATATTTAATTTTAATTTGATATTTACAATATTTGTTCAATTTGGATTTGCCCCAGTAAAGGTGGGGACTAAATAACGCCAAAGCATAATTATGAAATTGTCCAATCTAGTTGATGATATAATTATGCAAAACCCACCCGAGGGAAAAGCAGCATAAACCCACAACACAGGAACCAAAATTGTGGGTCCTGATGAATTGTTCCAAACTTGCTGCCCTTGCTTATCAAGCTTAGAACAACTTAAAATGAATTGATTTGTGCTTGAGGGGTTGTTCCCAATCTGCTGCCCTTGCTAATCAGAGAGAACAACCCTGACTTATAAATCAACTAAGATAACTATGCAAAATAGATTATAAAATAGAGGATATTACATGGGCGCGCGGAGATACGAATTTTATCTTCGAGTGTTGATGATATCTCTCACGAGTGAGCGCAGCGAACGAGTGAGAGATATATCATCAACACGAGAAGATAAAATTCGTATCTCCAACCGCCCATGTAATGTTCTGTTTATTATATAGATAGCGATGAAATATCCAAGATAAATTTATCAACTGTGCTATTTATTATTTATCAACTGAAATATCTTGAACATTAAGTTTAATCTGAATAGAAAAGGCGACTGATAAACCTTAAAGTCATAATTTCTTCAGTGGAAAAACCACTTTCTATTAAACTCGCCAAATACAAACAATAAAAATATGTAAGAGAAGACAGTTTTAAAAAAAAGTCTGAACAAACTCAGGTGGATTCTTGGCTGCTGTCACTTTCGAGGATATATCGCCGTTTCTTGTGTTGCGACTCCAGACGAAGTTCAGGACTACTAGTTTCCACCGTATTTTTAGCGGGAGCTAAATTGATGTTGAAAACACCTCCGGTAATGTAGTTTCCATAAAAGAGTGACTGCAATCTATTTTCGTTGTAATCCACGGAAGTTGCAGTTGATGAGCTTGACTGAGAGAGTTGACATTGAACTGGAAAACTTTGTGGGGCTGGGAGCTGTTGAGCTGGCGTAACTGCATTTGAGGCAGAAGACGATCCTGACAGGATGTGTGAAATATTCTCCAACTGGTTTTCTCGAAGAGAACTGTAGTTGTTAACTGATTGAAGGTTTTTGTGTCCTGTTATTTGAATTATTTGGTTTGCAGGAATATTATTGTCCTGTAGTTTTTGAACTAAGGTTTTTCTTCCGCCGTGGTTTGTTTTGGTCGGGATTCCCGCCGTTTGTGTCATTTCCTTCATAAGACTGTTTAACTTGTTTACTCCCATCGGTTGAGCTTTAAACCATTTGGAATCCTTTGCCAATAACTCAGCTTGTGATTTAAAACAGTTTATAGCTAAATAGAAGCACGACTCAGGTTGTGACATAGTTTGTGGTCGTTTTTCTTTGTACACTTTGTAAACGTGCACAGGGTCACGTTCAAAAGAAACGGCAGCTTTGTTGGCGTACATTCTCGGTTTGACCTGGCGTTGATTCCGTGGATTTTCTCCAGTTCTAGTTTTTGTTTGCCGTTCAGAGAACTCAAGATATTCCATTCCTTTGATGTCTGTCTTTAAAACCACATCTCCCCAGCATAATTCTCTTTGCTCTGTGCATCCACGTAAACCAAAGTGAATCATGTTGTTTAGCCAAACTGTGTTCTGCAAAGCTTGTGGTGAGCTTATTCCGAGCAACTTTTTCTCAAATAAAATCTCAATTTCTTCATCAGAAAGAGCTGTTGTTGCTCGTGGTGTGCTTCCACGGCCATGTCGTTTTAATTCCTTTTGCTTTGACTTTAATGCATCTCTGGTTTTTTGGAATTCACAATCTTTAAAAATGGATTTACCGTAATTGAGGCGGCTTAAATGGCGTTCAACACTCGATAAAATACCACGAAGTGAGGACGGTTCGTAGTCTTTCCCCGTCTTAGTTCTCGCAGCGACTATAAACTGGCTCAGATAGAGATTAAGTTCGCTAGGTGGAATGTCCTGTATTTCTCTTTCTTCCTTATGTTGTTCCTCAAGAAATTGCTTGAAAAATTTTAAGTCATAATATGTTTTCCTCTTAGTGTTTTTGTTTTCTTCTCCTTCAATTAATTTATCAACGTCACTATCAGTGACTGTCGCAAATCTTTCGGCCTCTTGCTTACTATCTGTACTCTCTGTTCCTACTATTCGTGTTGTTAAGAGATTAATATCAAACTCAGGAAACGGGTCAAAGTTCTCGCTCGAAGTTGAAGCTGCCATTTTTACTGACTACTGAGGAATGAAAAGAAACCGCGCTCGAAGGCCTAATGTGTGATTGGTTGATAAGAAAGTAGTCATGGCAACTGTGATATCTTCACATGTGAAAGATATGATATCTTCACTGTGTAGAATGAACGAAGTTTTCGACACCGGATAAATCCTGGTATTTCATTGATATCTATATAATAAATAGATATCTGATCTAAGTCTGCTGCCCTTGCTAATCCGACCTAGAATAATGCTCATTTGTACTATAATTTGTGAATGAAAGTGTTGCTACACATTTGAGCTATGATTGCAGCCCTCCATGTCAGTCCTGCTGCCCTTGCTGATCAGGTATGACATGAAAGGCAACAAAAATTTCAAGGCAATGCCCTGCTCATTGCGATGAAAATTCATTAAGTAATAAGAATTAATGAATCAGTGATGGGATCCTAATGTATTTCAAGAATGCATTCGATTTCCATCTACCCATGGCTCTAATCTGCCCATCAGACATACCCTTCTGTGCTGCATGGGAAGCAGCACCAATACGAAAACTATGTCCCTTATATCTGTCAGGGTCGAGATTGCAAACCTTCAGGGCAGTAACAAGTTTATCGTTGAAAAATTGTCTAGAAACAGAACTACCATCCAATCTCCTAAAAACTGGGCCCCCACTATAGCCTCTCAGTTGTAAATAGCTCAAAAAATGCTCAACTGGACAAAAAGAAGTTTGACGAGACACAGTTAAAGAAAAAGGTCGTTGATTATAACTGTGTTTGAATTGTAAAAATTGCACCTTGATGGATACTACCTTATTATTCTTATCCAAAAACCTAGAAATTTGATGTAGCTGAATATTATTGCCAGCATTGGTAGCGGTAATTTCGCCAATTCTCGAAAAAGTGGAAAAAGCAAACAAGCACATTGCCTTAAATAAGCTTTTATCATAAAGTGATATGGACATGGAATCGACTGCTTGAACTATTCTATGCAAAATAGGTAATGTGATTGGTAAACGGCAGTCCAAACGCAAATTGACCTTTCCATAACCTTTTAACATTTGGACAATGAAAAACACTTTTGTAGGATCTACAAAACCCGACAACTTGTGACTATATCCCAGTGCAGAGACATATGTATTAACAGTAGAACAAGCATACTGTTTTTTGTATATATAAGCCCTGTTCCTCTTCTCTCCTTCGGGACCTCATGAAGAACGTTACCGATTAATTGCGAGTGACCCACGATCGGTTCTTAATATTAAACAGACACGAGATTGAAATCGGATGTTTATTCACTGCTAAAGGTCAGCCGTACCAAAGCAGATTTATTCGACCGTTGGAAACAAAATAAAGCGTTAGTTTTAATCCAAACGAGGAGGCGACTCTGGCGCCCGTGACATAGAGGTGGAATTCATTGAAGTTTCCAACCTTGTGATTACTTAACTCAGCAAAGATCCAGGGCAAGATTGGAAAAAGTTGTTATTGGTGTAATATTCCTAATAAAGATTGGTTGATTGATTGATTGATTGAAAGGATGCGGGTGGGTTACCTAAACCTAAAAACAACCTTTAAAACCTGCTACATGCAAGATACGACGGCATTGGTCACGTGGTTGCGCATCTAACTGATACCAATGTACAATGTAATATTAAACGCTTCAATGCTGACTCAACTTCTCGTGATTCTTTTTTTAGACCTTTTTGTTTTACCACTATTTTCGACATCGTGCGCTTTAAAAACAATAGGTGAGATCAAAGATTGTACGGAATGAAATACAAGCATCTTTTGTTCACATGCTAAAGATGTTCCAATTCCTTACAATCTTTGATCTCAGCTATTGTTTTTAAAGCTCACAATGTCGAAAATAGTGGTAAAACAAAAATTTCTATTGTAAAACCCTATGCCCCAAAAAAACATATTTACCATTGTCTTGTGTGGAAGTGAAGGGAAGTGAAGTAACAAGCCAACAACTAATTTGTGAGTTTTTGCTTCATATTATATTCATCTATTACATTTATTTCAATATTACATTGATCTATCTACTTCTTATTTATATCACAAATGACAAAGAAAACTATGTCAATTATGAACTAATTTAGCATAAGGTTTGTGACTAGGAAAAAGGCTCCTTTTCATACCAAAGTGCACATTTCTTCATAGGATTCATTGGACTGTTTATCTTACACTTGAATGCGTTGGCAAACTCGCAAGAGTTAGATAACGTACCGATCACCCTGTGAATATTCATAATAGAGATTAATGCAAAAGTTAAGTCGTTAAGTAAAAGAGTATAATTAGTTCTAGTTTACACCGATCTATCACATTGGTAGAGTCCTCAACGCCCGCCACATGTGAGAAACCATTTGAAATGGGAATGGGAATAATATATAAGTTATTTAGCGTCGTAAAGTCCATTTTTTTCATATTCAAATTATGACATATCTTGACCACTATAGTGATTACTAATTAGTGTTTATTAAATGCAAAGAGCCAAAGGATGCAATTAAAAGATAATAACTTCTATTTTATTAGCTAGTGCCCAGGTTTATCGGAATGACGCTTTTGGAATTCTTTTCGGCGCGCCAAATTGTTAATAGTTATCTTACCTGAAATGTCGCGGGGTATGAATAGTTGTCAACCTCCACTTGACGTAACTTGGTTTTGCATTATAACAATAACTCTGTCAATAAAATGAGGGGAAATTAGTACTCATAGGATATATTTATGCCCACTAGTACATCGCTTCCCAACCATAGGCGCGCCAGGATATTGTACAATTTCTCGCGACAAAGTAGATTTTGGTGGACGTCTATCAAGGAGTTTCCATTGTCTTAGTATATATATCTACACTCGATTGCAGAAACATCGTAGCATACACATATTTATACATATATTCATATAAATCTAATTAGGGATATTCATATTTATCCCACACAATAGAAAATACAGCCAATCAGAAAGCAGGAAAGCCGTTGCATATTCGTCGGTATTTCACTCTTCCTCCCCATCATGCACTGTGCGTTTAATCTACGCATTTGTATTTTCTATGGTGTGGGATAAAATGGTTATACCGTATGGTTTCTCTTGGCATACCGTGAATATCCCACTCGTCACTTATATTTTCTTTGTATACATACTCACCTAAAGGCTCGTGTTTATACTAGAAACTACAAGTGACTCGTGGGATATTCCACGGTATGCCACTCGAAACCGTTGTATTACTAGTATATATACATTCTCTATATATTCAACATCATTAGATGCAAAAACACTAACCTGCGTGGCGGCTCTAGGAGATTGGGGAGGAGGGAAAAAGGAGGGGGAGGGGGAGGGAAGGGGAAGGGGAAAAAAGGAGAACCTGCAAACTCAACTCCTATGTTTTCGTGTACCGCCCACTTCAACATATGAAATTACGTAGCCAATCAGAGTTCATCTGAAATGCGTGACATAACCGAGGTCAAGCTAGAAAATCGTCTCTCTTTGAATTAGTTTACAAAGTTTACATAGAAGAGGTGATGTCATAGTATATTTATATGTACCGCAAGTTATCATGGGTCATTCCTCAAACCGACTGCATGTGGGGTTAGTTCGGTTAAGCCATATAAGCATGAAATATGGTAGAATATACAACCCATACCCCATCTAAAAGAGTAAGAAATCAATGACATTCCGCAGACACGTGCACATTGCACGCTATGAGTATTCTGAGAATGTTATGGAAACACTTTTACTAACGTCCACCAAAACCTTATTTTGCTGCCACGAAAAATTGTACGATTTCCTGGCGCGCGTGTGATTGGGAACTTTGGCTGTAAAGGACATACATTTTTGTTTTCCCTAATGGACAATAAAGTAACTCAGATAACTCCGGCCGAGTAGCATTTTTGATATTTTTAGAATATAAGAATTAAATCAAGTATAAAGCTCAGAGATCAGTTCAGTTATATATCTATAGAATAGAATATAGAATAGAATAGAAAGGAAACCTTATTTACTGAGGATAGCACATGACAGTTTAACAAAAAAATTACTGATAATGCAATGGCCCTCAAATCAAACGATAATAAAAAAACATGTGAACAAATATTTGAAAAAAAAAATCAAAGATAAACTTAAAGACAAATTATAGAAATATAATATAATTATAAAATTAATTTAGCTAGGTAGTACGCACACTCTGATTGGGTGATAGCCATGTTTGCATGAGGCTATGTACCCATTTATTCAGAATTAGTCTTATTTCAAGATCAAAATATATTATAAAATTTATTTAAACCCCCTTGTAACATGGTACAATTTTAGTGACCCTCCTCTTAAATAGTGATAAATTAGTGCTTTAAGAGTGACAACGTGCTTTGTTCTGTAACTTAAATAATGTTCATGAGCTGCAAACTGCATTATGCATATTATTAGTCTCGTTGATTGTTTACCCAGAATACCTTTCGGTCATGACTTCGCTTCGCCATTGTACCCTAACCATTTTTGAATCTTAATTATTATCATAAGAAGAGGGTGCATAGCACAACCAAAAGGCTTTCCAGTGAGAGCTTGTTAGACATATAAAACCGAAAGACTAGACGCTTACCTGCGCACTTCCAACGAAGAACAGCTGTTCATTGGTGAAATTCAGTCCTGGTAGCCGCCATGTTTCACTGGGATTTAGCTTCGCCCATTTGTAATATGCCTTAGATATGAAAACACAAAATAACACTTACAACTGCCATGATACATGATAGTATAAACATTATATTTTGATAATATTTTATCAACTCTATCCTACCTTGAGAGCCGATTTTAGGCCATCGTTGTCTGCCAGATTTTCGTCAAGAGTCTTACTGCCGTTGACCTGATTGTAAAATATATCAACCGATAGTCAGAGTAGAGTTGGGGCTTACTTTTACATTCCATCCCCTTCGAAACACATTTGCCAATGTGAATCTGTCATTAATTGACAAACGACTGAATAAGGTATCAAGTACCAATTCTTGGGGTTCAACTGACGCGAATGAAAATCCCTCAAGACATAGATAACAAAGCGAAACAGCTGCCATCTTGGTTGATATAACAAGAAACTTTTAATGATGAATCCTTTGTATAGTCAACCAACATGGAGGATAGTGGCGTAACATGCACTCCAAAAATTATAAGCATGCGATTGACTGATGATAACAAATCCACTGGGGAATGGTAAAAAACCCTATCAAACGGGAAATTCCTAATTCAAATGAAAGACCCAATTTTGGATAGTTTGTATTGGAAGACTACGTGGTTTTTCTAATCATTTTTTTTTTTCGATCATTGTTAGATTAATTGGAACTTTTTATTATCTTACATGAATTCCTGAGTAATGATACTGTGAGTACTGTTTTACAAAACACTGAGTCCGGGCATGAAATCTTTCGAGCGATTTGTTTGTCCAGAGCTGACCTTTAATTTCTCCATCCTTGTTGAATTTCCTACCTAAAACCACATAACAACATTTCAGGATTCGAAAAACTTTGGCAATTTTGAAGAACAGTAATTATTCTAATGTTTAGGTATTTTACCATTGGAATAGTCATAGATAAACAAGGTACGGAAATCAAAAGCAACCAATTACGATTAACGATAAAATTTTCACCAGCAGTAGAAAAGCATCGTACTTCGAATCTGAATTGCAAACAATAATTTTTTGAAA
Organism: Anthopleura sola; assembly: GCA_023349425.1. Taxonomy (NCBI): domain Eukaryota; kingdom Metazoa; phylum Cnidaria; class Anthozoa; order Actiniaria; family Actiniidae; genus Anthopleura; species Anthopleura sola. The sequence continues at coordinate 2,467,270 of JALHLI010000018.1, read as the reverse complement.
GAAAATGGTTACGGGTGAATAGAGCTCTTTAGCTTCGCATGCGAATTGTCCAATTCAGACCACATGACCTTCCTATGAGTATACACACGCGTTTTATAATGTTACGCGTTAGAAAATTATTATACGCGATAGCATATTACATAGTTAACGTTTAGATACCATTAGTGTTTATAACAATATCGATGAAACAGTAGCGATTTCATATTACATCATATTTTTAACAAGCGGCCTATTGGAGTACTCCTCAGCACTCTATACCATATAGCAGAACGCATTTACCATAAGATAGCACATCCGTCATTAAAGTTTTACTTTTCATCAGCATTTACATCTGTGTCTTGCACAGTAGTTCATACATATCTTATGAATCCACCACTAATCCCTTATTCATTCTACAAAAAAGAGTTATTCGACTGATAAAATTTGCTAACAGTTTACGGAACATGCAAATCCTATCTTTATTGATCTTAAAATTCCGAAATTTCATGATCTTGTTCCATATCAAACTGCTATCTTTATGTATGACTTTCATCGTTGTAATCTTCCAGATGTCTCCAATCAGTTTTTTTTACATTTGTTAAGCAATGTCATCACTATAGCACTATATTAGCATCAAAGTCAAATTATTCATTACCTTATGCAAGAACCAATTATAGAAAATTTAGTGTGAGATTTGATGGTGCAAAGGTTTAGAATGATCTTGATGAAGAATTAGGAAAACTCAAGAAACCTTCTTTCAAACAACAATTATTTTTATCTATTCTTAAGTCATATGATAGTATTCCTTATTATAAAATAACTTTGATATTACGCGCGGTCTGATTGGTCAAAAAGCCATGTTTTATGAGAGCATAATACATGCTCACGTCATTTTTTTCTCTCTCGAAAAGTTAGTTATTTTATAAAAGCAATAATAAACACGCTACGCGTCGTGGTTTCCTACGCTTCTCTCGTGTTCTCTCCACATCCCGCGTGTCTTTATCAGAGTATAATACACGGAAAACTGTTTTTTATTCCTTTAATTAAAATTATGTATTTTGCAATCTGTAATCCTATATATATATATATATATATATATATTTTCCATATTTGCTATATACCGCTATTTTTTCCTGAAATATCTAATTTAATTTTAATATATTTCGATAGCTGTGTTGTTAACTTTTAGTTGTTATAGTTAGCTTGTGCATATCCAATGGAATTGTAATTTTTGGTCAATTAGGTAAATGTAACATATGCAGAAATGAAATATATTGTCATTGTCATTGTCATATCAGATCGTCATTTAGTGCTCTCTGATTGTTTCTTCCTATTTAGTCTAGATACTCATATAATCAATTTGGCGATAGCACATTGCACATCTTCTTGTATTTATTTATATATTTTTATCAACAATTATGTCCTTCGCACAGCTTACAATGCGCATTGCGTAACAGCAGCTCGCACATATATATTATTCTTAACTAGCGCGTTTAAACGATTTGCGCTATTTTAGACGTTAGCCATATTGCAGTTATTTTTTTCCAATAATCACAATTTGCATTCTTAGCAGCTGCATGCATCATAAGCATTTATGGAATATGGCAAATTGTTAAGCGCGAATCAGTTCTCAGATGACACTATAAAACTGTAAATCAAAACTGTAAATCATTTTAGTATTACTAATTCTATGTATAAAAATTGTAATATTTAAAGATTGCAAATAAAACTAAACTTGTAAACTTGTAAACTCGGACATGGAGCGAACGATTGTGCCAAGACATTTGGTTCGCTAAACCACCCTCCCCAACCTTGAAGTATTTCTTCAATAGTAGGCGTACCTTTGTATCGAAGCGAAACGAACGGTGAGCTTGCAATGATAGCGACTTTAATTTTTTAACACCTTACACAATTATTCACATATCTCTAGAATTGGAAGCTCACCGTTCGTCTCGCTTCGATGCAAAGGCCAGCCTGGCTACATTTCAAGATGGCGCAGGGAACTATGAAACGGGACTATTAAGAATCAACTCTCAAAAGTGGCATCACGTGGTCTTGAATGGGCACAACAAAAAACGAAGCCAGAGGTTTATTAAGGTAATGCGATCGTGCATTCGTGCGCATCTTTCCTGCGCTTTATTGAATATCTAAACATTTTACACGGTTACCTACCCTGATTTTTCTACTGTGAGTCAAGAACAACTTAGGCTACAATATATCAAAAAATGAAGACAGGTAATTCGACTAAATTTTTAGTAATTTCACGAAGTGTTAATTTTCAAAGTACTTTTTCGTGATTGGGTTTCCTGTGGCCAAGGTCTTTCAACTATGGTGGATAAGACATTTTGACCTTTCTCCACGTTCAACGTGAAATATCTAAAAATCTTGCTCGGTGACCTACCCTGATTTTTTCACTGTGAGTCCAAGTTTACTAAAGCTACAACATATCCAAAAATGAAGGTAGATAGTTCGACTAAGTTTTGAGTAAATCGCGAAAATGTCCGGAAATTCGGATCGTAAAGTACAGTCAAAATGTACTGTTTTGGACATTTAAACATCGAGAACTCATTCTGAACACAATAAGATGAACAATTTTGGGGTTTTAATCATAATGTGTTAAGGTATGTATCATTTGAAATCGTTTATGCTACTTCTTCAAGCCATATGGACTACGATAGCTTCTAGTTTACTTTGTCTTATTTTCCCCGAAAACACGGCCGCAAGCATTGTCTTTGAAAAATTATATCTTCCGAACGGATTCGGGTACCCCCATTTTTTATTTCACATTTTCACACTACAGCTCAAAAGGAATATTTGTGCCAAATTAAAAAAAAATTCATGGAATAAAAATGCGCGATCGCATTACCTTAAGTCACTAATCTTTGTTGCTTTGTAATCATAGGCAAACATGAATGACTAGTTGTCTACATTTTCCCTCTAGAATGGCTCGGTTGTTTAGATCATAAAAACTAAAAGCTTACTTATAACTCCTAAACTATGTGCGACCTCATGTCCAATGAATTGACCAATGCTTCCGAGGTTGACAGCTCTAAAAACAAAAACATTAACAAATATATCTTAAAATCAGTTTTTAAAATGACAAAGCACAGTCATATTAAACTGCTGACACATTGAATGTCATTGTTATCACATTTGCTGATCCCGTAATGCCAATAGAATTTTGTTTGCGTTCAATACGGCACTATGAAGATAAGGAGGATAATATAATCTGTGGCAAGTTTCTCTTATTTTTTTTTTCTACTCTGAAATTATAATTATTTCTTATTGCCGATTAACTGATTTACTAAACTTTTATTACCTGTTTAGACCATATTTAATCTGAGTTGCCATCGTGACATTCTAATGATAGATATAAAAGGATAACCATACTTCCGCGACATTTCCATCCATGCGCACAGAAAGATATAGAAACTGAATACTGAGAGAATCATGCGATTGGCCGAAACGGAAACGACCAAGGACTGGGGCTATTTTTATATTCTAAGCTAATTAGCAAAATACATGTGAATGTACATGTGAATTTCTCTCATATTATTTGACCAGGGAAAAAAACAACTAGACTAATGTGTCAGGAAAAAATCAGTAAGCACTAACTATCCACTAACGACCTTAACTTACTACACGCCGGTAAATCTCCAATGGTTTCTTTGTAAACACGACGAACTTCCGAGCATGCGCAGTGTGTTTCTCACTCGTGTCTACATTAAGGGCATATTATAGATCACTATGTACTTGCCTTACTCCTTTGACTGGATAGAACCAAGGTGGACGAAACATTAATAATGGAATAGCTATAATGTTTATAGCAAAAACAAAAATCAATGTTTGACATAATTTGATATCATTGATGTTTTTTAAACTGTTAAAACAGTCTTTTATCAGGCTAAGACGACTTGTCGGCCGCTGGTCAATGCTGGTCAGTAGCTTCTTGCGCATGTACATATGATATTTACATTTTCATCCACATTAAATAGCCTATTTCAGAGAATCTAGACCTTACTTATCCAGTTTTTGAATGGGTTATATCCAAAACCAACGTCTTGTGGTTGAAGATGGATCCACCTAGTAAATGTCGATAGAGTGAGAAATGCTGCTAGAAGCTATGTAATATATACAATATGAGTGGCCGTGTTGTATCAGATATACAACCTCCTCCACAGACAATGATTTCAATTGTGTTTTCCTCATGAATTATTCATGAGTTTTATAAGAGCACTATATAACTGGCTGTGATCACTGCAATGAGACCATGCTATTTACTCAAAGTTACGCTACGGCTAAGATAGACAAGAGGCAGACTTACTCTTCTTGATCCATGGGTTTCTTGAATTTTGCTAACAATTCTTTTTGCTTGAGTTTCATGATGGTTATTCTGTTGCTGAGTAGTGTGTCGTTTCTGATGTTCAGCTGTAGATTTATAGACATAGAAACTTTAGAAACCAGCCAAGAGAGTCGATCATATTTTAAAGTGATACTAACATCAAATTTTTGAATCCGAATTTTTGCAATTTTTTGATACGACTGAAGTTAAATTACTGTTAAATAATGGTAATTGAACTAAGTGGAGTAATATCAAACTTGAGATTACAAATCACACTCCCGCTACGCGGTCGTGTGATTTTGTTATCGCTCAGTTTGATATCAGACCAAAGTTGCATGACACGAAGTTCAATTATCACTTTATTATATCCAGTTTGAAATCATACTAGATAGACATTAAATTTGTAATAAGTAAGAAAAAAATTATTAATAAGTAGCTGTTAAAATTATCCATTTTGTTTCATTTTGTAACGAAAAATTGCAGTCAAACTTGAAAATAGCTACATTTTATGTTCCTTATTCTCTGTAATCTGATTGGCTGATTACATACAATCCTGTAACCTGATTGGTTACCTTTTCTAGTGTTGCATTGTGATTGGCTGACAAAAAGATGCGATTCGGACTCAAAATAGTGCGATTCGTGCTTGAATCAATCTACTGAGAGCCAATCAGATTACAGGATTTGCTAGTGATTTCAAAATGGATATAATAAACGGTACCGATATTCACTTCGCCTTCGGCAAATAATTGTTGATTATCAAGACCCTCGGCCGTTTTACACGCCTCAGCCCACAGGTTCGGCCTATAACACAGTTTTGGTCTTCGGTAAAAGTAAAAAAAAAACACTGCATAACATTGACCTCTAATGACCACGTCTAACGCTTGAAAATTCCATAGATGACTAAGAAGCAAGTCTTCATTTTGTATTTTGAACTAAAGATATTTGATTTTGATTCATGTGCATAAAGTTTGTACGATGTCCATCCATTTCCAACCGTTTCTGCCGTTGCACCTGCCTCAGCCGTTTCTAGCTAGAATGTTATAAAAAGAAATATTACTTACATTCTTGTATTTTTCAAATTTCTTCGAAACTTTTTCAGGGTCTAATAGATTGTCGGGGAAGCCAATCCCCATTCTCATGTGGTTCGTCTACAGAATAAGAAATTGATGATCGGTATTAGGGCATAGAACGTAGCGAGAGCGTATGTATGTGAAACTAAAAATAACAATTTAGTTGAGTATGTATAGTCTGAAAGTACAAAACTATCGTCTCTGAGCCTCATGCAACCCTCCCATCATTGTACGATAAAAAAAAAGCGGTTCAAAAACATGGGAAAAATTCGATACATTTCTACAGGGGCGTAACCAAGATTTTCCCTTAGGGGCCCCAAAACTCGTTTTCAAAACACCAGGCAAAAAAGCGGCTAAGCAAAAGAAAGGTCAAGCAAAAGAACGGCCAAGCAAAAATAAACGGTCAACCAAAAAAGCGCTCAACCAAAAAAAGAACAAAAAAAACGGAAAACATGATAGAGGAGGGAGGCCCGGGCCCCTGCCTCCCCCTCTCCCCCCTGGTTACGCCCCCGTTTTTTTTCCAACCATATCTCATTTCTTGACAGATACCACGTCTAGCATTGCTCTTTTGGTGTGTTCATCAATCCAGGTAAGAGACTTGATATTCGCCTCGAAAGCCGTTTGTATCTCAGTCGTCATTTTCTTAATCTTATTAAAAAGAAATAAAAAAATTGGTACTTCAAAATAAAAATCAAGAGAGAGACCAGAAATTTATACTGTCAAAATCTAATTTCTGATTCTCATTTGTATGTTTTATGTAGTGTATAACTCACCTTTTTGATAGGTTCCATATTGTTGGTGAAGTTATCGGCTACAAATCCAGCAGTCACTATGTCTTTTAAAAAATTTTTTACGTAACCAACACATGTTCTCCATCGTTTATTGTTCGTTGTCTCCTCATATCGTTCATTTACATCTCTGTAGAACCTGGGCATATGATCGAGCTCTTTCTTTATCACGTTCCAAACCAAAAAATTAGATAAGACGCTGGAAGACAAAATGTCTGAGTGTTAATATAGGTAAATCCAATTCACTGCGTAGCAATTCCTTGAATTGGTAGTTAATAAATGAGAAAATCACAATTCTCAAAGGGTGCGTGATTGCCTATTTTCCTAACAGACTTCACAGATTGCCATTAAATTTGCCCTGAGAACTAAGAAGGCATTGTCTTGCCACTTTTTAAAGGTTTAGTGTGGTTTGATAAACTTAAGTTACATAATGTAGTATAGAAATATTTCATTTAAGCTTGTCGGTTAAATTATGCATAGAACATAATCCTTAGTGATAGTGTGACAGAGGTTGCATTATGCGTTCTGCATTCTCTTTGCAATTATTCGCTCAACTAAAAGCTTTTGGAATATGTCTTGACAGTCCTGTGTCTCGTTTCATATAAAATATCCGAAGAAAAATTATGTAGCTGCTTGTAAAAGCCTTTTATATGAGACCTTTTTCGTCCCGTACATTCCATCAGCCCTATCTTTTTCCATTCAATTATCAGGGTGTAATCCGCTGACGTACAGCGGGTTCAGGATGACCGCTATTCCTGGCAAATAAAGATTTTAATTAATTCTGCTTTCGAAAAAAATAGCAAACGTATTTCCATTTCCATTTTGGCCTTTGAACTCAACATGATAAATGTATCTCTGTAGGTTTTACCTACAGAGAATGCATTTATCATGTCGAGTTCACACGATATCAGGGATTGGCTGAGGGCTCTCGGCCAATGAGAAGTAAGATAGTGAGTAAACTGTATAATAATGATTATTCGCTGTTACTCATTATAGAGTGAAACAAAAATTTATATAATTTAAAACAACCAAGTGATCTGACTAGACTCGCAATCATTGATTTCCTGATCTGAAAAAGAATCAATCCCATCATCCACCGTACGCTCAATTCACTTGAGTTTCATGGAGGCCATCTTGAAAATAGGCTAAATATGAGCGACTTTCTCGCCAATAAATCTTTTCTTATTGAAAACGAGAAACTATAAATAACAGATAAGAGCATTTTCTTCAGATTTAAAGGATTTTCTTAAGGTTTAAAGCATCTTGGAGATTGCCATGGACAAAGGGGCAGCGTAAGGTGTGGAAAGTTTAGTTAAATCCTTCAAAAGAATCGAGAAAGCTTTTCGGCAGCTTCTTCGAGATCGTTTCAGCAAAAATTCAATTGCATAGAAGTATGCGAATACACTAAATGTGTGTAGTCGTAGTAATTAAGAGTGTAGTCTTGGGAAAGACGGTTGTTGGTTGTGACTGACGTTTCGACAACCTGAGCGGAAGTCATCTTCAGAGTACAGTGGTGAATGAAAGACAGTAGATTTTATTCATAGCACTGGTGCTGTGGTCGTAATCGTAAACAGTAATTAGTCGGTATCGGGTATAGTCGCGTCGGTATAGTCACAAGTAGTATTCTTTTCTTCTTAAATAGCTTAAGTGTTATCACAAAGTGATAGTCTATTGTTCTTCGGTAGCGTCATCGGTGTGTTTAAGATCATGGATGTGTCTTTTATAGGGTGGCGGTAGAGGTTGGTTGTGGTTAATTGGTTCTTGTTCTAAGTTGGTAAACCAACTCTCAAGTGAAAGACGTTGATGGTAGTTAGTGCAGTATGCTTTATCCAACTGATTATAACATAAGAGCCATACAATGATGTAGTTGCGAGTATCACGTGATTACATTCCTGATGTACATCATCGGTATACGTTTGTTTATAATACACTACATACACTACATGCACAATACACTACATGCACCGATACGGATCCTTGTACGCAGGCATTTAGTAATGGTAATGCTTGTTCCGTTAATTATGAAGATAAACTCTATACGAGTAATAATAATTCTGAAGACGGCCGCTATGGCCGAAACCCTGATTGAAAATTAAAAATTATACGTAGAAAAAGCCTCAAAAATACGTCATTATTAAAACAAGACATCATGACATCATTTGGGGGGTGTCCTTATCTAACTGAATAGTTGCACTTTAGTAACATACCTCCTCGATGCCTTGTTGACTAACGCCATGATACTTTTTAAGGAAGTCAGCGCAGAAACGTCGAACACTTCTGTTTTGGGAAGATGTTTTGGGAAAAACATTCCTTGTAGGTGGTCATGCCAGTTGAACTAAAATAAATCAGCACTATAATTATGTATTATTTGTGTCCCATCATTTTCATCCTGATATATTGCAATTTATAATTCACTGTCTTTTATTTAAAATTGATCACGGGATTTTGCCTTATCTGTGTGTATTATTGAAAAATTAACTTATTTAGCGGAGGGAAAAATCTTAACAATGATCAAGAACCAAGGCCATTAACAACGAAAAGACAAAATAATCGAAATGAGTGAATTTTCGGAAGTAAAAACAATAAAATTATGTTTTTTTGGGGAATGTTTTGAAATCCAACAACACAGCATTAGCTTATTACCATGCTGTGTAGTTTTGTCATTATAATACAATACAATAAAGTACAATACAATTTTATTTCCATTTCCTTTTTTTTATGTTTACATGTATTTCTATATTTCTAAAAAAAAAAAAGTTATATACAAATATATATTGGTATCGTAAAAGAAGATATAGTAATAATTTAGGAGATGACTAGAGTCTAAGTTAACCGTTAGGTTTTCTAGTTAGACCCTAGGCAATTGACGTTATAATTTTAATTAGCTTTCACTCACAAACAATAAGAAGCGCGAGCACATACACAAAAACATGAAAAAATACACAAACACATGATGGAAGAGAAGAAGAAGAAAAATAGGTTTTAATTTGTGTCAAGAGCTAAACTGTCTCAGTAGTATATGTTGTTTAATCTTTTTGTTGAAAGTTATAGTGCTGAGATTTTTGAATTTAGAAGGCAACCTTTGCCAAAACTCAGCTGTTATTGCAGATACTGTCTGCTTTCCGGTATTTGTTCTAAAACGCGTTTTGTATAAGTTATCTTTGGAGGCATATCTGGTGTTGTATGAATGGATGTTCTTGGCGTAAAGGAAGCAGTTGTCAGAAATAGATGGTAATTTTAGTTTGTGCCATTTATGGATAAATTTTAATGCCTGTAGTTCATAGGTGTTTTCTGCAGTCAAGATATCAAGAAGGTTGAGAAACGGCAGAGCACTAGATGTGTTTTCTCCATACAGGGTGGCACAAAATATAATCCTGGCAATGTGATTTTGTTTGGTTTGAAGTTTTTTTATATGGGTCTTATATGTACTCCCCCAAGCAACAATAGCGTATGTAAGATATGGATAAATTAAGTTGTAGTAAATTTTTCTTAACTGTAGCGGAGTAAGAAAGTGTCTAAGTTTATAAAAGATGCTAGTATTTTTAGAGATTCGGGAACAAATAAATGAAATATGGCATTTCCAGTTAAGTTTCTCGTCGATCATGACTCCTAAATATTTAATGTGGTCTTTTTGTTCCAGTGTATATTTCATGCTATCATTTTCAGGAAAGGAAACAGTAATAGGAGTATTAAGTTTCTTATGGGAGGATTTAATTATCATAAAATTTGTTTTCTTGAAGTTAATTGAAAGTTTATTACTGTCACACCGGGTTTTGACCTTATTTAATTCAACATTAATGGTGGCTTCTAGCTCCCGGAATTACTGCATGAATAAAAAATGTTGGTGTCGTCAGCAAATAAACGAAAGGAAAGTTTTTTCTGATGAATATATTATATCGTTTATGTAGAGTAAAAAAAGTAGTGGACCGAGTGTACTTCCTTGGGGTATTCCATAAACTATTGTTTGTTTGGTTGATTGAGTATTACCCAATGAAACATATTGTTGCCTGTTTGTCAAGTAGTTTCTAAACCAATGAATAGAAATTCCTCTTATGCCATATTTTTCGAGTTTTTCGAGAAGAATAGAATGATTAACGGTGTCGAACGCCTTTGCAAGATCAAGAAAAACGCCGCATGTAAACATGTTGTTATCGATTGCTTTTTTAAGATTCTAAGTTATTTCAATAATCGCTTGTTCAGTCGAATGATCTTTTCTGAAACCAAACTGACATTGACTTAAGATGTTATATTTTTCGATATAGTTTAAAAGCTGTTTATAAATCAATTTTTCAAAAATTTGGGTAAAAGAAGAGAGATATTGGCCGGTAGTTTGTGGTTTCAAATGGATCCCCACCTTTATAACTTGATTATTCTTCAAATTAATGCTAAATAAAAGTATTTCTAAACTTATAGTACGCACGACAAAATTACTCGATTCTGATTGGTCTAGAGGAGTACAATTAGAGCGTTAATTGGTACTCCGCGGGAGTACCAATTAGGTCGCTATGGAAACACGGCCAAAAGCGGCAAATTTCCCCAGTGAAATGAGTGAAATTCCCAAAAAAATCAGTGTTTTATAGATTAAAATACAAAAATTTCAGAGAACTGTTTAATACACACATAGGAAGGCCTCACATTATGATAACTAGACAAATTCAAGACGTAATAAATCATGTTTTGTAGTAGATAGTCGTTTTTTCTTTCTAGTTTTCGCCAAACAATTTGAGTTGGAGTTTTGAATGTTCTCGTTTTACTACCTGTTGTCTTCTGTGGTCTTCTCGAAAAATATATTCAACACCACATCTACAATAATTGTACAATATGTAGAAAACAGCTAACAATAGTTTTAAAGCAAATTTCTTTCCGTTTAGCGAAAAAACACAGCGAGTAGAGGCTTGTTTTTTGTTTTGAAAATAGTTAAGATCAAATCTTACCGGCAAACTGTCGAGTAGTAGAGAGACGAATTCAGCTATTTATCACAAGTTAATTGATTCTAAGTTGTCAATCCAGTCTTGAAATAATAAAATCTTCAGATAATTCACCATTCAAAGAAAATAGCAGCGAAATTCTTCAAGCTACAGGAGGGAATAATATCCAAAGCACATGGTCTGATCTTGAAAACTCTTAACTTGAACGACATATTTGTCGCTTTTATCCCTTTTGATGTTTAGTCAGGGAGCATATGTATTCCCGTGGGAATTTTGTGCTGAAAGCAAACAATTGGACTAGATGTGTTCAGGAGACCCTAAGGAACACAAAAATGGTTGTCGCCAATTTTTTAACTCGCAGCGACAGAAGTTATGGGGGATTTAATATATGACGTACAATACCTAGCATGGAAACGAGGCTGAAGTACTAATTAATTTATATCTGCCCTGAAGTGACATCAAATCACCATTTAAGTTCTGAATACTTTGTTTTGAAGTATTTCTGACGCACCTGGCTCAAAATATTGGTCACGTGACTTATATAGCATGAAAACGAGGCTGAAGTATTAATTAATTAATAACTATCCTGAAATGACATAAAATCACCATTTAAGTTCTGAATATTTTATTTTGAAGTGTTTCTGACACTCTTGATTCAAAATATTGGTCACTTGACTTATACTGCATGAAAACGAGGCTAATATATAATATTATATAATATAATATTTAATATTATATAGTATTTTATAATTTTTGCAAAATTTATTCAATTTAACTAAAGTTTTAAAAAAAGCAGCTCGACAGTATTTGTACAAATGGTTCCACGCAACAAGTAGAACAAGCTCATTCAAAACTGGTTGAAGCCATAACATCAAGTGAAACCATAGACAAAATGAAGTTATTCGATACAAGACAAGGCCAGATTCCAATGTTTAAGGTTATACGACAGTACATGAGGATGGTGTTGGAGATGATGACCTTTATCAGAGCCGTTCGCACCGGAGACTGGTCACTTCATTTGAAAGCTCTTCAAGTATTCACAAAGTACTTTTTCGCACACGACCGACTCAACTATGCCCGTATGACTCCCGTCTATTTAGCAGAGCTGCAAAAGTTGAAAGAAACAGACCCAGAGATTTATGAAGAGTTCTGCCAAGGAAACTGGATTGTCAACAAGAACCGCAACGTACCATTTTGTGCTGTTGGTGCAGACAACGCACTTGAACATATCAACCGCGCTATGAAAGTTTCAGGGGGTTTGGTAGGCATTACATTAAACTCCCATGCACACACTAAGTATTTTCTCATTGCACCGGAGCTGGCAAGATTAGCAGAGGAAGCCAAAGAGTTATCAGGTTTTTCAACGAAGACACCAAAGCACCACCACAATCTTGTAACTCCTGTAAGGTCTCGTCAAGAGAAGAACATTGATCAACTTGTAAAGAGCATCAGAGGTTTTACAAACCCATTTGCAGAGCAGAGCAGTGACCTTTTCAATCTAGTCACGAAGGTAGTATTACCTGAAAACGTCAAGAACGACCTATGTCAGTAAAGCATCATTGGAAAGAAGCTATTTGATGATTATGTTAAAGAAAGAATCCAGTCAAACAAATGCAGCATCTGGTCACCAATGAAAAAGCGCAAGCTACTGACATGGAAAAGCACAGGGAAAGTGGTAGAAGTAAAAGCCAAAGGCAAACTGGTGGAGCTCAAAGAAGATCGCTCACTTTTCGCACGAATGATGATGGTATGCAAGGCTCGGCCAGAAATTGACCTCAAGGAAGCAATCGGAAAATACGAGTTCTCTATAGTGCCAAGGTCAATGTTTGCTGCTGATGGCACTATGCTTTACTGTTCAACCAAGAGCTCATTAATGGATCTCTTAGAAAAGACCAATAACCCGTCTGTCAATGAACATCAAGACCAAACTGAAACACCACAGATGAAGGTATCCATCATTGACGCAATGGCAGAGGTACAGGCACTTGATAAGCCCACCTGGATCAATAACTGCTGTCATTTAGCCAACCACTTTACTACCCGCATATTTGAGAAGTATGACGGAATTGATGAATGACGACTTATTTTTGACAGGTTAGTTTTTTATTGAGAATCAATATTTTTTTATGTCATCGATTGATAATTTCCTAATGTCAGCCTCATTTTATTGTTAGATATGATGTTTCTCTATCCTTAAAAGCAGCAACCCGTGTGTCAAGACAACAAGGACAAGATCCTGTTTACTACAAAATCACAGACACAACCCACATCGCTAAAGTTCCAATGCGAAGACTTCTATCTCATGTAAACACCAAGATGGAACTAACACAATACTTTGCAAGAAAAACATTGGAGAGAGGACATGAAATCGGAGTTCGCCTAGTAGTGGCATGGGGCAGCCAGTGTGAAGCAACCCACAAAGAAATGACATACCTTAACAGCAACCAAGAGGAAGCAGATACAAAGATATTACTCCATGCAATTAATGCCACAGCAACAGGAGCCACACATATTGACATAGTTTCACCTGACACAGACGTATTTGTATTGTCTCTAAGACGATTTCCAGAGCTGTGTGAAGATACCAACTTCGTTACAGGTAAAGGTCAGCGCCACCGTCAGATACCACTTGGCCCTATTGTTCGTTCACTTGGACCTTCTAAAATTGCAGCGCTTCCTGGTTTTCACGCCTGGAGTGGAGCTGATGTTACTGGGAGTTTTGCTGGGAAAGGTAAACTGGCATGCTGGAAAGCGTTTGTTAATGCAGACGAAGATTCTATTGCTGCGCTTGCTGATTTAGGTACAACAACACAACCAACACCGAGGACCGTTGCTGCTATAGAGAAACTAGTCTGCCAGCTTTACCAACCAAATACCTCCTATTCCAAAGTGAAAGATCTGAGATGTTTCTTATTCAGACGAAAGCAACCCGAATCAGAAAGACTACCTCCAACTCTAGCAGCATTACAGAAAGCCATAATGCGAGCTCATTACCAGGCAATGGTATGGTCAAATGACAAGGTACCTAATCCAGAGTTGCCATCGCCAACGAATTATGGATGGTCTTTAGAGAAAGGTGATTGTTAGATTACTTGCATATATTTCATATACATTGCTGAACTGAACTGAACTAAATGTTTTTATTATTTAAGATGCGTGGATTCCAGAGATGACAACTCTACAACCAGCACCTGATGCAGTCATTTACCTAGTAAAGTGTTGCTGTGTTAAAGAGAGATGTTCCACCAATAGATGTCAGTGTCGTAAGGCTGGACTTAATTGCACAGACCTATGCTGTTGTAATGACGATGACGATGATCCCTGCGATAATTTTGCTAGCATGAATGACGAAAACGATGAAGAACACCACAGTGATGAAGATGAAGAAAATGAAGAAGAAGACGATGGAGGCCCAACAGAATAGTAAAGAATATATATACTTGTTTTTCACACATGTAAATAATGTACACTGCAAACAATGCATTAACTATGTATGCATAGGAAACCAATGTAAATATATCCATACATAGTATTTATGGCTAAGGATATTTGTGTAAATAGTCCGAGTCTCAAAAATGTTGAATGTTTTCCAATTTATACCAGTTATAATGTATAATAGGACTTAGCCTCGTTTTCATGCAGTATAAGTCACGTGACCAATATTTTGAATCAAGAGTGTCAGAAACACTTCAAAATAAAATATTCAGAAATTAAATGGTAATTTTATGTCATTTCAGGATAGTTATCAATTAATTAATACTTCAGCCTCATTTTCATGCTATATAAGTCACGTGACCAAAATTTTGAACCAGGTGTGTCAGAAATACTTCAAAACAAATTATTCAGAACTTAAATGGTGATTTGATGTCACTTCAGGGCAGATATGAATTAATTAGTACTTCAGCCTCGTTTCTATGCTAGGTATTGTACGTCATATATTAAATCCCCCATAACTTCTGTCACTGCGAGTGTTCCTTAGGGTCCCCTGAACACATCTAGATAAATTTTTTCCTTTCAGCACAAAATTCCCACGGGACTTGATTTTACGACATATGCTCCCTGACTAGTTGTCCAGCTAACTTGTTTTAAAAGAAAGTATTTTTGAAATTGTGTTTTAGCAGTTATTAGCAAATGCTAAGAGGAAAAAAACTTAAATTAGCGAACCTTAAACTGACTCTCAACTTTGGCTTAGTTTTCGCACAGTTCGTTTTCTTGATTCGCTGTTTAGCTGTCAATACTGTCATTCAATAGTTGTAAACATGCATTAAAATGGCTTTTTACTTGAGATGTAAAATTATTTTCTAGTATTTTGTAGTTCAAATCATACATAAAATACTAATCTAAAAAGGTTTTACAGCAACGTTAACACTTTCTATGCTGTTCTTGACTTAGCGTTCTTGGAGAAGAGTCGGTTATAGCAAAGGCAATGAAGATGAATGAATGCCTTCGCTTCGCATGTTTTATAAAATTTTGTCGAGTGAACTATAAATAAAAAATCGCACGACCTTCTCGTACAATTCGCCTAAAGGCTCGTGCAATTACAAGAACTTTCAAAACCTTACTCGTACCTATAAATTTCCAAATTGTACTCGAGGTCGTGCAATTTCCTATACTAATTTCCTTTTAGTTTCTATAAATGGAAATGATATAACTGATTTCTTAAATTCATTTTCCTAATTTAGTCGAATATTATTGCTATTTTGCTCGAGTCATGTTTGCGTGGTCTGTCATTGTCAGATTGAATATTAAAAGAGTTCGAGATAGACATTTCAAAAAGTTTGTGTTTTGTTAATTGAAATACACACAATTCCTGACTGTAAGATGAACTTCAAATTCTTCTTAAAAAACTCATGAATATTTAATGAGGAAAACACAATAGAAATCATTGTCCGTGGAGGAGGTTTTATATCTAATAAAACATCCTCTTCATTTGCATAAACTTTAACTCGGATTTTCTCTGGTAAACTTGGTTCATTCGTCAAAAATTCAGTAGAAAATGCGAAGATACACCTCAAAGTTTTTTAAGCTGTTCAATAAACTCGCAGATCGTGTTTTATCGGGCTTAAAAGCACTCGGCTTCGCCTCGTGTTTTAAATCCCGATAAAACACTCCTGCTCGTTTATTAAACAGTACATAATCCACTCGGCTCCGTAAACAAAACTCTCATAAATAAAATTTATTTAATTCAGATATATATATTTTACTTATATAATTACCGTAGGTATTTCTTTCTGTAAATCCGCGACCGTCATCCTGTCTTCAAACGTGGTTTTTATGTTTTCTATTGGGGGTATTGTTATCTAAAAAAAAAAAAAAAAAAAAAAAAACACAAACAAACAAATACAAAACAAAAAGAAAAGATGAAAAAATCCTGATACCTAGAAAGATCCCAGAACAAAATGTGATTCAGAAAGTCGGATAAATCCTGAAAAAAATTGCTGGTTATTCGTATGGGTTCGTAGAAATGACAAAAAAAAAGCGAGGAGAAGGAAATATATAATTGATTGCTACTATTCGAGCCAGTTACACAACTTTAATACGCGCCAGTTAAGAATAAAGGAACAACCAAGGCACAAGCGAACACTGAACAAAACGACTTTACTCGAGGAATAACAACTTGACACGAGTGAACTAGGAAAACAAAATGGCCGACCCAGGGTCGGTCACGTGACTAACAATATGTACCGCTGACCGGTACTGGCGTGACTTCTCTTTCTTAGTTTTCTTACAACATGGGAAATAACTATGGAGGGAGAGAAATTATATAACATGATTAAAAGTCAGTAACATAGTCTGCTAAGTGTGCAGGGGGGCGTTTGACGCGCGTGGATCTTCGAAGGTCTGTTTGGGCTGTTGGGAGCTCTGTTAGGGTTGGATCATCATCAGCGTCTTCACTTTCTTCAGTTGGGGATTGTTCAGGTGCTGATGGGCTGTCTTGCGCTTCGAGCTGTATGGGCTGGAGACCGGGAGTCGAGATTACTTCCGGGATTGGTGGAGGTCTGGGTGGCTGACTGGGCTGGAGGGATTCGTCGTTAGTTAGTTCAGCTGTGCTGGCACGTCTTGGGAAGTCTTGGGGGGACGGTGTGTCAGCGGGGACTTTGAAGCAGTCAGAGATTTTCACTCGGTACGATGAACTGCGTAGTTGGGTACCAACGAACTTTTTGATGTTGCAAAACGGGGGATCCATAGATACGACCAGGTATCGATCTCTGGCGCGGGACTTGTTTCTATCAGAGTGGAGATAGACTAAGTCGCCAACAGTAATGGGAGGAACGGTTCTTGGCAGACTTGCTGGGGCCTTGGAACGCTCACTAGATGGGTGGTTCTTCAAACGATGTTGGTGCTGAACGGTTAGAAGGTTCTGGTCGCTGAGGGGGATCTGTTCGTTGGAGAACTGGTCTCGCTGTGTCCACATTTCTCGGGAGGACAAGCCACGTGCACGTATGCGTGAGTTAAGAGATGCTGTTGCTATGGCGAGGGTCAGATCTGTTACCTTTCCCCCGAGTGGGTCTTGGCGCAGTAGCTCATACTCTAACTCTTGGATGGCCTTTTCGGCGACTGGGTTCTTGTTAATGTTCTTTGCGTGGCCCAACTCTAGTGTGATCCTGTACTGTTGTAGGAGAGTGTCATTGACAAGTGCTTTGAACCCAGGGGCGGGATCAGTTCGTACTATGGCAGGTGGACCATCGAGCGGACGTAGCTGGATACATAGCTGAATGAGGGCACCTCGTAAGGATGTATGACGTTCATCTTGAAGGAGACGTGTGGCTGTATACGAGGTCACGGACTCACGGAGTACGAGTATCAGCTGACGTGACCTCTTTATGACATCTGCAGCGAATGACTGACCCACTGCGTCTGGTGGAGGCGAGGTTGACTGTTCGATACGTGCACTAGGGGACTGCTTTAAGGCAGCGCACGTGTGGCATCCGTTGGTTATGCGGTCAACGGCTTTATCCATATCCAAGGCAAACAAATAACGTTTGGCAACCATTTTGAGCTGGTGACTGGTGGGATGATGGAGTTGGATATGGAGTGCTGTAAGTAATCCGTCGATGGCTTGACGCGGGACAATTATGCACTCTCGGCTTGGTGCCAAGGGCTCGTTTCTCTTGACAACGAGTAGACCATCAGATGCAATGGTAGCGACATTGAGGTACCGTTTTACGTCCTTGATGTTGTTTAGCTTTTTGGATGGCCGAGTACCCTGAGTGAGGTGGGCGTGAGTGCGACGCATATCAGGGCACTCGGTCTGTATGGACAACCAGGCGGATCGGCTTGTGAATGGTAGACGCACTTTGCCATCCATGACGTCTTGGATGGACGTCAACCGGACGACTGATTCTCTGGTGTCGTTGACGAAGGAGCAAATCTGGCATGACTCATCTTCGCATGGTGGGGCATTGCGACTTGCAAAGTCTGAAGGTAGAATGGCTGAGCCTGCAACATGTCGGACGGATGCTTGATAACGGCTTACAACTGAAAGGAACGTAGACACGCGTGGACTGGCCGAGAACTCACCTCGGCAGAGTTTTTCAAAGGCTTGCACACATGGCTTGCTGTCTGTGAGGATACAAGTGTTCTTGCTTGACTGAACAATAAAGGGACTGAAATGTTTAGTAGCTGCTGCGATGGACAGAGCCTCGATTTCACACGGCAACCATGTGGTCTGCGAACCACGGAGTTTTGCACTGAAGAAACCAGCAAGGAGCTGTTTGCCTTCTCAGGTAACGTATAGAGTAGCGCCGATCCCAGGTTTCCTAACAGCACCGTCTGTTACGATCCAGAGCTGGTCGTCTGGTCTTGGAAGAGTGATGCAGCGGGGTGACTGTATGGCGTGCTGAGCCTTTTGAAAGGCGCTTCGAAGCTCATCGGTCCACAAGATGGATTCTTGTGATTGGCGGCCAGCAGTGATGTGGTCAAGTGGGGCTAGGTGCGTAGAGCACTGTGGGATGACGCGCGAGAGAACTTTGTACGCACCTACGAAGGATCTCATCTGGCAGACTGTATCCGGAAGGGGGCACGAGGCCAGGGTGTTTACACGGTGCGGGCTGGCTTTTAGGCTTCCGTTGCTCCAGATCCAACCAAGTATCGTTGTTTCCTTCGGGTTGATGACAGTTTTGGTAGCTGAGAGGCGAAGGTCGCATCTGTGCAGGGCCTGTAGCAGCTTTTTCCAGTTTGATAGCAGTTCTTGAGGGGTGTTTCCACCACAGTAGAGGTCGTCGGCTATCTTTACTGTGGAACCGTCTTGAAGTAGCGGACCAAGTACACGGCACATGAGCTCCTCTAACGCTGTTTCCGACCCGGGCATCCCCATCGCAGATCTTTTGTAGACTCGTACACCTTTGAAAGGGGTGGCAACACCACAGTACTTCATTGACTCTTTCGCCAAGGGAATTTGGTAAAAGGCGCTCGTCAGGTCAGTCTTGATTAAGTGCTTCCACTGGGCAATATGTCGTAGGGTGGTGTCAACATCAGGAAGTAGGGAGGGTTGAGGTTTACTGTATCGGCCAACGTCAGCGAAAGCTGTTACAAGGCGGTAGTCGCCGTTGGGTTTTTTGACTAGGAAAGAGGGATTCAGGTATTCGACAGTGACTCCTGCATCCTCTGGGGTCTCGAAAACGCCAAGTGCTTCAAGTTGGTCGAACTTTTCCTGGAGCTCGACGAGTTTGCCTCTATCGTATTGCGGAAGACGACCCTTTCGTTGGGGTGGTTCTACCGGTCCCATGTTCACTTTTGCATGGAAAGAACCGGCGGCTCCGTTGTAACCTTTATAGTTGGGGTCAAAGACGGAATCGTATTCTTGGAGTACTGAGTGGAATTCTGCTTGCACTTGTGGTGATAGGAGGTTGTCAGGGTCGACTTGTACGGCAGAAGAATGATTCTTTGCACTGGGCGTCACTGGTGTTGGTTGTTTGGGTTGTGTATTTTCTACTGACTCTTTTGGATGGAAGGTGAGATTAGCCTGGCATAAGTGTTCATTTCGTTTGAGTGTGAGTGGCTCAGACGTCAAATTTGGGATGCGGATTCTTCTTGCGACGCTAGACACTATGCCTGGCTGTGGCCATATCTGTGAGGGTGCTAACCGCTTGAAGCTTGGGGCGTCGGTACGGGGTTCGATTGCGTATTCGCAGTCAGGTGGAGCGTCGGCTGGTAGCTCTACCTCTACGAACTCTCCAGGCCAGATGGTCTGTGCTTGCGAAGGGGATCTTAACAGGAATGCATATCGGGCAGTTGGGTTTTCTCTTTGGTCTTGTGACGAGCCGTAGGGGTAGCTTGAACCATCACCGAGGATTACTTCTCTTTTGGCGGGACGGACGGCGATGTCATTAGTTTCCATGAAGGGAGTTCCGGCTAGTACTTCGACATCAAGATCTTCGAGGACAAGGCCTTCAAAGTGGAAACTATGTTTGTCCCTGGTGAAAGTGATTTTTGTTTCTCCGAGGACTTTAAGGGTAGAAGATCCATCAGCTTGGTGTACAGACTGTGAGCTGGGTACGACTTTAACTCCTAGGCGTATAGCGGTGGCTTGGCGCATCATGTTACCAGTAGCTCCACTATCAATGGTGATGCGGGATGTGTGGTGGCCGTGGAACACATCTAGGTAGGGGGATTGTCTGGTCTGGACCCTAAAAGCCACGGTGCGTGCGTCGACCTGCTCGTCGTAGGTGTGTTGGGAAGCCGGGGGACATGGATCTCTTTCATTATCATCGACTTGGTCTTCATCCAGGATGTCCACGATTTGCCGGGCTTTTACCATATAGCGTTTGTCGTTATCGGGAAGGAACTCACATTGGCTTAAGAAATGCCGGATTTCAGGGCGTCCAGCTTGTTTGCACAATGGGCAGACTTTCTCCTGTCTTGGCGGCTTATGTGTTGTCTTGTTCGTAGCTCTGCCCCTTGGGGGATTGCGGCGGAACTCAGTGGTAACGGCTGAGCGCAGGACTTTTGCATCATCTACGGCGTGTATTTCATCAAGAAGCGAATCAAGAGCTTGTGAAATTTCGGGTTTGATGGAGGCAAGCGTACGAGATCTTAGCTCGGTACCATAGCGCTGCTTCACAAGTCTGGGTAGGTGAGGGTGGATCAGCTTTAACCACGTCAGGACAACTAGGTTTTCTAGCGTTGGAGATAATTCCTCATCCTCAGGCATTGCGTCACCGTGGTGGGTTAGGCCGTTTGTTCTGAGAAGAGAGTCTTCGACGAAGGCCATTAATCGCTGATACAGGTCTTCTGGGCGCTCATTTGGTTCGAGATGTATGTCGGAGAAATCGATAAAGTGGGCGCCAGTCACTTGGAAGCCGAAATGTTGTCTGATTGTTTGCCAAATGAACTCCAGGGATGTAGAGCTTTTAACTAGTGAACTTCGGGAGATAATTGGGCAGTAGTTGGCAATTTGGCCAAGCATAAGCTCTAAGAAATTTGCTTTCTGTTGGGCAGTACGGCGGCTAGCTAGTGGAACAGACTCACCGTCACTTTGGAATCCACGTAGTGGTTGAGCTTTAGACTTCTTTTGCCACGTGAAGCCTTCCGCGAGGAAGGGAGCAAAATTACTATCCAGAGAGAGAGTGTACAGTAGATTCTGTTTCCAGTTCTCGAAGCTGTTGATGGTTTCAGTCTTGGTTAAGCACCACTGCTTTGGTGCTCGATGAGTAGAGGCCATTTTGTCGGTGTTTGACGAGTGTTATCACGGCGACAGTTTACGCTGTTTTGGTTCTTCTTTATGAGCTTTTTGTGCACGGTTAGGCGATGAAGAGGCTAGGGTAGGACCAACGGCTGCCACCACGCCAGTTAAGAATAAGGGAACAACCAAGGCACAAGCGAACACTGAACAAAACGACTTTACTCGAGGAATAACAACTTGACACGAGTGAACTAGGACAACAAAATGGCCGACCCAGGGTCGGTCACGTGACTAACAATATGTACCGCTGACCGGTACTGGCGACGAATATTGTATCTTGAAAGGAAACGGTGTTCTATTACTTACCTTTGCGAGTTTACTTTCAAATTCAATCAACTCCTCTACTTTCTGACACAACTTGGTACGTCCTCCAAGACGTAATGCTACGTACTGGATCAGCGCTCGGTAGTCATCAACCTGACAAAATGTGGACCAAGTGATACACTTCTAACCATGACCATGACCATGACCATGACCATGACCATGACCATGACCATGACCATGACCATGACCATGACCATGACCATGACCATGACCATGACCATGACCATGACCATGACCATGACCATGACCATGACCATGACCATGACCATGACCATGACCATGACCATGACCATGACCATGACCATGACCATGACCATGACCATGACCATGACCATGACCATGACCATGACCATGACCATGACCATGACCATGACCATGACCATGACCATGACCATGACCATGACCATGACCATGACCATGACCATGACCATGACCATGACCATGACCATGACCATGACCATGACCATGACCATGACCATGACCATGACCATGACCATGACCATGACCATGACCATGACCATGACCATGACCATGACCATGACCATGACCATGACCATGAACCACTGAGAATAATCTTGTGAATTTTAAGAAAACAGCAGAATTCAAATCAAAAAAGACAATGATTATACATACATATGGTGGTGAATAGGATCCCGTAGGCTTTGGTGATGGATTAATCTACAGATTCAAAAAGCGAAATTGTAAACTGAGTTTTTTGTGCCTTTGTTGGTACAAAACAAAATACAAAGTTTTGATAATCCAAATACATCAAAAAGAAATGTCTAATAAAGTACAGAACAAGAAAATGATAGCAAATATACTATTTGCCAAAAGCCTTATCTCTTTAAATGCACTTACTTGAAAAAGATATCTTGTATGGTCGAGGGCATCTTCCCAGGTTTTCACTATGAACAGTGGCCCATTCGATGTATAGTTGCGATGAATAGATAGAATAGCCTTGGCAAAATCCCATTTTTTCTCGTCCCATTCTCCATTTTCCTCCACCATGCTCCATCCTCCGAATTCTCGAATAAGTTGCTTCAAAGGTGCGTCGCCCTCCCTGTCAATGGCAGCCAAGTTCATACACGATTTGTAGATGTCTGAAGGTATTTTCATTACTTCATCACTCGCCCCGTTGAGTTTAGCTAACCCTTTTTCCAATTTATCTCTTAAATAGTTAGTAAACCATTCAAGGCTTTCCACGAATGAACCTCCATTGATGTATGGGTTGTGTACCCGATATCTTCCACAAGCAAACTCATGGAAGTTCTCACACGGGTCTACGGTTAGGTTCATCCACCTTTTAATTTGTTTGGCAACATCAGCACATTCGGTGGTGTTACAAACCCTGTTAGATTGAGTCTTCGGATTGTCTGTTGTCTTGGCATATCTTGGAGATCGAATCTCTTGATCGAGAGTACTCATTTTGTCCTGACTTGTTGCTACGTGGATCATGGATATTACAAGAACGACCATCAACAAGCAAGTGCCATGGATTAACGAACATCGCTTGTTTTCTCGTATCCCACTGCTGCTACCATTCGCCTGTCTTCCCATCACGTCTACAATGATACTTGCTTGGTGTCTGTTATGATACTAGTTTCCCTTCTCAACAAGAGTTAACCACAACTGTATGTAGGATGATCGATCCATGCAGTTGTTGTTTGAATTAGTTACGTGATGTTCTCCACCAGTAAATAAGACACGTATTTACCTGTCGAAAAATGTCATTGCATATTATACATTTTACCACAATTACATCGACTAGGACTTGTCAAAAAAAAGTGTTTCGTTGTCAGGAATTACCTAGCTATTGCCTTCTTGGACACTAGCTTTGGCTTTCTATTCCTTAAATTTCTAATCGCTCAAAGCTTGTGTGTATTCCAGTAAAATATATAATTTTCAAGTAAAATTTGCTACAGTTATGACCATTGCTAGACCATGACAAATACCGACAAGGTTACGTATTCGTCTTGTTTGAAGAGAAGTCTCAAGAAAAATCTCTCGTATACCAGTGCGTTTTTCATGTCTTATTCATTTAGGTTTTTTTTCTGTCAAATACGACAGAAAACTATCTTAAGACTTGCTTAGACTTACTTGATTAGATCGTAAGAAATGAAACATAAAATCTTGTTTCATCAACTTTTATTTTTGTCAAATTTTTAAATTGATATAAACTTTTCCAGTTATTTGTCTTTACACGAGGCCAACGGAAGAATCATTTCGTACCTGTTGAAAAAAAACTTTGTGTTAGAGACAAAACGTCTCAAAGGTGAAAATATTTATTTTGACTTTCTTTTATCACAGAAAAGTATCACTGATCTTTGTCTTTAGACTTGCTTTGATTCTGTGGGTTTATTAGATCTTGGAAAATATTTTTCAAAGTTAAAAAAGACGATTCCGGGAGTATTAATTAATTTGTTTCTTCTTTCTATATTGGAGCTAACGAAAGGATCTCATCTTATCTATTAAATAAGAGCACCGTCTCAATGACAAGTCTTCTGCAAGTCAAAAAATTAAAATAATGCAAGAATAACATAACATAAAAATGTAGTTATGAGCACCTTTTTTCCAAGTTTCTTTAACAGAGCAATTAAGGAAACCGATATTTTCGACAAAACTTGTAACATTTTTCTAAAGCATTTTTGTGGCGTCCCTCCAGTTCGTTGTTCAACGAATATAGACTAATTATACTAGATTCCTTTGATTATTTGTGGTATTTTGAGTACTAGTTTTTTAAGAACCGTCGTCGACAAAGGGTTAAAACATAACTTGTTTGAATCCTAGCCTTCCATTAATTCTTACTGGCAATTTTCCTAATATTCTTTTCCCGGATTATTGCTTTTTGTAGCATTTACTGTTTTATATTAGATTCTTGAAGTGATTCGTCTGACCACCAGTTTCTACGTTTTCCATGTCATAGGTTATATCTGTGAAGCACCTTGTGTCATTATTGTCTATACTTCGAGCAACCGATACAAAGGGCACACTGTTTGTTGAACGTCAACTGATTACGATAAATGTCTGTTGTAAACTTGGATCCTACTCCAAGTCCCTCTTATTCCAGTTTGTCTCTCTCAGAGAGCAAATTCTTCTTAAAATCTGTCTGATTGGACACTTGTATTATGGCGTTCTTTTATTACCATTAACAAAATGCTTCCGGCGCTAATTTTCTTGTTTATTCAAATATGTATTGCCTCATCAATATAACTAATCAAACAAAATAGCCAGCGGTAAGAACATATATCATAATATGTTACTATTCTGATGAGGCAATACATATTTAAAGAACGAACAAAATTTTGAAAGCGAAGGATTTCGACAATGGTAGCAAAAGAACGCAATCACAGACCTTTTCTAAGAAAGTGAACATGGATCATTTTGGTCTAGCTTTGTTACAATCATCGATCTTTTGTTCAACGTGGCTTATGTATATGATGTTGTTTGTACCGAAGCAAGACCACACATCCTTATTTTCAAATTCAGAAAAAAGGTTCATGCAAACTTCCTATTTAGTTGAAGACAAGAGGTTAACCACAACTGTATGTAGGATGATCGATCCATGCAGTTGTTGTTTGAATTAGTTACGTGATGTTCTCCACCAGTAAATAAGACACGTATTTACCTGTCGAAAAATGTCATTGCATATTATACATTTTACCACAATTACATCGACTGGGACTATTCCTTAAATTTCTCATCGGGCAAAGCTTGTGTGTATTCCAGTGAAATGTAGTTTTCAAGTACAATTTGCTACAATTATGACCATTGCGAGACCATGACAAATACTTACAAGGTTACGTATTCGTCTTGTTTGAAGAGAGGCCTCAAGAAAATCTCTCGTATACCAGTGCGTTTTTCATGTCTTATTCATTTAGGTTTTTTTTCTGTCAAATAAGACAGAAAACTATCAACTGTCTTAGGACTTGCTTAGACTTACTTGATTAGATCGTAAGAAATGAAACATAAAATCTTGTTTCATCAACTTTTATCTTTATCAAATTTTTAAATTGATATAAACTTTTCCAGTTATTTGTCTTTACACGAGGCCAACGGAAGAATTATTTCGTACCTGTTGAAAAAAAACTTTGTGTTAGAGACAAAACGTCTCAAAGGTGAAAATATTTATTTTGACTTTCTTTTATCACAGAAAAGTATCACCGACTGATCTTTGTCTTTAGACTTGCTTTGATTCTGTGGGTTTATTAGATCTTGGAAAATATTTTTCAAAGTTAAAAACGACGATTCCGTGAGTATTAATTAATTTGTTTCTTTTTTCTTTCTATATTAGAGCTAACGAAAGGATCTCATCTTATCTATTAAATAAGAGCATCGTCTCAATGACAAGTCTTCTGCAAGTCAAAAATGTAAAATAATGCAAGAATAACATAACATAAAAATGTAGTTATGAGCACCTTTTTTCCAAGTTTCTTTAACAGAGCAATTAAGGAAACCGATATTTTCGACAAAACTTGTAACATTTTTCTAAAGTACTTCTGTGGCGTCCCTCCAGTTCGTTATTCAACGAATATAGACTAAATATACTAGATTCCTTTGATTATTTGTGGTATTTTGAGTACTAGTTTTTTAAGAACCGTCGTCGACAAAGGGTTAAAACATAACTTGTTTGAATCCTTCCATTAATTCTTACTGGCAACTTTCCTAATATTCTTTTCCCGGATTATTGCTTTTTGTAACATTTTACTGTTTTATATTAGATTCTTGAAGTGATTCGTCTGACCACCAGTTTCTACGTTTTCCATGTCATAGGTTATATCTGTGAAGCACCTTGTGTCATTATTGTCTATACTTCGAGCAACCGATACAAAGGGCACACTGTTTGTTGAACGTCAACTGATTACGATAAATGTCTGTTGTAAACTTGGATCCTACTCCAAGTCCCTCTTATTCCAGTTTGTCTCTCTCAGAGAGCAAATTCTTCTTAAAATCTGTCTGATTGGACACTTGTATTATGGCGTTCTTTTATTACCATTAACAAAATGCTTCCGGCGCTAATTTTCTTGTTTATTCAAATATGTATTGCCTCATCAATATAACTAATCAAACAAAATAGCCAGCGGTAAGAACATATATCATAATATGTTACTATTCTGATGAGGCAATACATATTTAAAGAACGAACAAAATTTTGAAAGCGAAGGATTTCGACAATGGTAGCAAAAGAACGCAATCACAGACCTTTTCTAAGAAAGTGAACATGGATCATTTTGGTCTAGCGTTGTTACAATCATCGATCTTTTGTTCAACGTGGCTTATGTATATGATGTTGTTTGTACCGAAGCAAGACCACACATCCTTATTTTCAAATTCAGAAAAAAGGTTCATGCAAACTTCCTATTTAGTTGAAGATGACAATACACGCATCAAGAGTTCCGCGCTACTGCTCAATGCGCATGCTCAGGGGACTAATTATAAAAAGTGGGATAAAATTTGTAAAATATGCTATATTTTAGTTGTATATTTCTTGTCAAGTACAATTTTCATTAAATATTGAAGATCGCGTACCGTTAAGCGAATTCTGAATCAAATATACCGAAAAATTGCATATTTTACAAAATATTATCCCACTTTTTAATCCCCTGAGCATGCGCATTGAGCAGCAGCGCGGAACCCTTGATACGTCTGTTGTTGTATGCGTGTGTCAAAGTTGTGTAGAGGAAATTGAAAAGGTCTCACAACCAATCTTTATTAGGAATATTACACCAATAACGACTTTTTCCAATCTTGCCCTGGAACTTCGCTGAGTTAAGTGATCACAAGGTTGGAAACTTCAATGGATTCCACCTCTATGTCACTCTACTTCAGCTCAATTGTTTGACCAAAAACGCGGTTTCTTCCAGTTTCAAACCCACCAGGCAAACTTTTCGGATACAGTTTGTAATCGATCGTTAGTTGACTTCGGATTGAATATGAAGGCGTTACTCAACAGGAAGCCCGAAAATATACATAATCTGGAAGCTAATTGAAAAACAATCATTTCAATTTCTTTATTATATTAATTAATTAATATATTATATTAATATGGATGTGTTGTGTGAGTGATAGTGACCGAACTAGAAAACGCAGCTTTTAAGAAAAGTAGAAAACTAAATCGTTGTAAGTCTCTAATACCCACCGCTTTGAAAACCGTAATTATTGTCCTAAAAATTAAAACACAGGAAATGTTAGAAAAGTAAGCGTTACTTTGTTCCTAGATTTCTTTTTTTTTCAGCTGCTATGTTGCAACCCTATTATGTTATATCCTGAAATTAGCTGTTAATTTTCTTCATACTTACAGATCTTATATTTATAGCTTAGGGAAGTTTGGTTCAGTTTGGTTGCCAAATGATGCATTGGTTTTGACACTGTCAGTGAGTCGATTGAAAGTCGATTTAATTACAGGCTACAGTCGCTGCTTCAAATGCATATATTTATGTTTTTTTTAGCAGCAGTATCTTCACTCAGGACATGCGCAAGAGGTTGGATTCCCTTTGAACTTTTACATTCTAAGCCAGTAAAATCATTGATTGATTGATTGAAAGGATGCGGGTGGGTTACCTAAACCTAAAAACAACCTTTAAAACCTGCTACATGCAAGATACGACGGCATTGGTCACGTGGTTGCGCATCTAACTGATACCAATGTACAATGTAATATTAAACGCTTCAATGCTGACTCAACTTCTCGTGATTCTTTTTTTAGACCTTTTTGTTTTATTTTATCATCGTGCGCTTTAAAAACAATAGGTGAGATCAAAGATTGTACGGAATGAAATACAAGCATCTTTTGTTCACACGCTAAAGATGTTCAAATTCTTTACAATCTTTGATCTCAGCTATTGTTTTTAAAGCTCAAAATGTCGAAAATAGTGGTAAAACAAAAATGTCTATTGTAAAACCCTATGCCCCAAAAAACATATTTACCATTGTCTTGTGTGGAAGTGAAGGGAAGTGAAGTAACAAGCCAACAACTAATTTGTGAGTTTTTGTTTCATATCATATTCATCTATTAAATTTATTTCAATATTACATTGATCTATCTACTTCTTATTTATATCACAAATGACAAAGAAAACTATGTCAATTATGAACTAATTTAGCATAAGGTTTGTGACTAGGACAAAGGCTCCTTTTCATACCAAAGTGTACATTTCTTCACAGGATTCATTGGACTGATTATCTTACACTTGAACGCTTTGGCGAACTCGCAAGAGTTGGATAACATACCGATCACCCTGTGAATATTCATAATAAAGATTAATGCAAAAGTTAAGTCGTTAAGTAAAAGAGTATATTAGTTCTAGTTTACACTGTCACTAAAGATACCGGTATGCTCTATCAATGCTTATGATCTATCACATCGGTAGAACGAACCCTCAACGCCCGCCACATGTAAGAAACCATTTGAAATTCCATGAAAAAATTAAAATAACAACAACAAAAAATCACTACTTTTTGCGCTTCAGTATCCTAAAGAAGTGCGTTCTGAATGGCTGTTGGAGGGACGATATTTTCTTTTTCTGTCCTCTATCCGGTATCTAAACGTCATAAACTCGCACACTTAGGATAACAGCTTGCTAAACACCAAAATACATAACAGACAACAAGTGGAAAAAGCAATGGGAATAATATATAAGTTATTTAGCGTCGTAAAGTCCATTTTTTTCATATTCAAATTAAGACATATCTTGACCACTATAGTGATCATTACTAATTAGTGTTTAATAATAGCAAAGGAGCCAAAGGATACAAAAGGCTTAGCATATAATAACTTCTCTTTGATTAACTAGTGTGGCTCTATTGGAATTCTTTTCGGCACGCCAAATTGTTAATAGTTATCTTACCTGAATTTTCGCGTTGGATAATTAGTTGTCAACCTCCACTTTTCGAAACTTGGTTTGGCATTATAACAAAGAGTCTGTCAATAAAATGAGGGGAAATTAGTACTCATAGGATATATTTATGCCCACTAGTACATCGCTTCCCAACCACAGGCGCGCCAGGATATTGTACAATTTCCCGTCGCGACAAAGTAGATTTTGGTGGACGTCTATCAAGGAGTTTCCATTGTATTAGTATATATATCTACACTCGATTGAAGATACATCGTAGCATACACATATTTATACATATATTCATATAAATCTAATTAGGGATATTCATAGCGGCGCTCCGGCGCGGAGCACCATACTTAAGAAAAAATGGTAATTATTACCCATCGAGTTGATTTTTCATGGCTTGATTGCGCCATCGTCTAGTCCATACGTACGGGCGTGTACCACTACAGGGATCCCGGTTGATTTCAAAGCGAACTTTGCTTCGCAAATACATAAAAAATCGACACATTTTTATGGATCAAGAAGTCGTCTTCAAGAAATCAGGTATTTTTGTTTTAGCGAACCATCGTATATTTTGTTCGCCTCTGATCGGCAAATCAAAGAAGACTTTCTCTCAATAGTTTTAATATTTCTGTGCATAATTTAATTTCATGTTGAATGAAATATGAAAAGGAATACATATTCCACCACATATGTGCCTTTTATTTTAGTTTAAAAAAAAAAAAAAATGACATTTATTTAATTTTTCCAGCTAGCCGAGTAATTGCACATGAATGAAGTCTTCATTTCATATTACGCATTGTTGAAGAATGAAACATTTCTCACGGGATTTTTGGACTTTAGGTTGGCAATTGAACTCTCTTGGAGAGACTTTCCGACCTCTGTGAGCTACCGTCTGATGAGTCTGGCCTAAAACTAAAAAGCGCATGCTCAGATGTTAAAAGTACCGCCAGATATGAAAAGAATATTACTTTTGGCGCATTTTGAAATATAATACATGAATACATGACCTTTTTTGAATGCGGGAAATGAGCCCTGAATTATGCAGGCTGGGGATATTTTGCTTCAGTGCCAACCTTTCGGGGCAAATGAAACGTAGAATAGGAGATGGGGCAAGCGTCCCACAATTGAATTATTTTCCCCAAGTTTTACTTGCGAAATAAACGAGTAAGTCAATCGGTGGTTGTGTTCCAGAAATAAAGTTATATTTCAAGCTAAACCGCTTGATTTATTAAGCTCTAGCGTAGCACTTAATGACTTCTTTTACTTCAGCTATCTTATTTACGCGATACGATTTCGAAGCAAATAGTAGACGAAAATACTAGCGAATCTGTTATAGAAGGAATAATAAAGGAGCTTTTGAAAGAATCGGAGATTCATGGTGTTAAATCAATAGCAGAATAACAAATGTATTTGTCATACTTAGCACTATACCGGCCCTTTGGAAATGAATTTTAACAAGGTTTATCGATTTGCCGACCTGTATGATCTCTATCTTATAAAGACTGTTATCCCTAGTTTGAGCTTTCTTTCAATTCTTTGGCTTATCTTGAGAAATTTTGTCGATATTCTCTTAAGAATCTTACACTGCCTTATTTTCTTTGCGTCCTTCACATTGAAAATGTGTCATGTTCCATGTCACGTTTTTAGAGTCAGATGAAACTGCGCATGTCAAGAAACAATTTCAGTGGAGGACTGGAGCCGATATATGCTAAATGTTCAAATAGGTATGCAATGACCTTGATATGCAAACCAGTTGTTTACCCACCGCGGACTGCAGGCGATAAATAATAAATAATGACCGGCCGGCCCCTTAAAAACCATGACTATAAAAAATAACGGATAACTTTGTTTTTTTACATTTTTTATTTCCAACGCTTATTTTTTTTCCAATTTTTACGCGGCTAAATTTTTGGGCGATTTTACAGTTAGCCCCATTGGGACCCTCCTATAATAGGCTGAATATACAGGAATATTTAACACTGTCGATATCCTGGGCATTTAGAAAGAGTTTGCGTACAGACACATGCTTGAAGAGTGACAAAGTGCTTTGTTCGGTAACTTAAATTAATGTTCAAGAGCTGCAAACTGCATTATGCATATTGTTAACCTCGTTGATTGTTTACCCAGAATACTTTTCGGTCATGACTTCGACATTGTACCCGACAACCATTTTTGAATTTTAATTATTATTATGAGAAGAGGGTGCATAGCACAACCAAAAGGCTTTCCAGCGATAGCTTGTTAGACATATAAAACCGAAAGACTAGACGCTTACCTGCGCACTTCCAACGAAGAACAGCTGTTCATTGGTGAAATTCAGTCCTGGTAGCCGCCATGTTTCACTGGGATTTAGCTTCGCCCATTTGTAATATGCCTTAGATATAAAAATACAAAATAACACTTACAACTGCCATGATAAATGATTGTATAAACATTATATTCTGATAATATTTTATTAACTCTATCCTACCTTGAGAGCCGATTTTAGACCATTGTTGTCTGCCAGATTTTCGTCAAGAGTGTTAGTACCGTTGACCTGATTGTAAAATATATCAACCGATAGTCAGAGTAGAGTTGGGGCTTACTTTTACATTCCATCCCCTTCGAAATACATTTGCCAATGTGAATCTGTCATTAATTGACAAACGACTGAATAAGGTATCAAGTACCAATTCTTGGGGCTCAACTGACGCGAATGAAAATCCCTCAAGACATAGATAACAAAGCGAAACAGCTGCCATCTTGGTTGATATAACAAGAAACTTTTAATGAGGAATCCTTTGTATAGTCAACCAACTCCGACGAATAACTAGCGTCCGAAAAATCAGTAAGTGATCTCTCTTATTTTTTACGTTGTAAAATTTAACTTTTTTATCCATACTGCAACATGGAGGATAGTGATGTAACATGCACACCAAAATTATAATTTAGAGCATGCAATTAAGCACAGGCAGCCCAAGCTCTTTTTCTGTAGTGTTGTATGAATATTTACGGTAATATTTTGTAATATCTAAAATTATCATCATAAGCCAAACTAGAGTCAGAGTTGAATGTATCATGGAAGAAAATGTCTTCTAGCACTCACGTTTTAGAAAGAATGCTACTTTAAGCGTACTGGAGAAAAGCATTGGCATGTGTACTTTGATTCTGTCGTGAAATTATGGCCGTAGCTTAATTTTTCTTGGATTTATTGAGCTCCGAGTAGAGTTTTGTGTCGCCGTGAGTGTGCAGCCTTTGGATTTTCTTTAGTATGGGAACCAAAATGACGATGACTCCGTAAAAACGCTCTCAAATGGCTTCAAAATCGGCCAAGCATCCAAACATTTCACAAGCTATCAAGGCAAGTCATTTTTTTTCATAAAAGTACCAATTTTAGATATTACAAAATATTACCGTAAATATTCAACACAACACTACAGAAAAAGAGCTTGGACTGCCTGTGGATTGACTGATGATAACAAATCCACTGGGGACTGGTACAAAACCCTACCAAACGGGAATAGGAGCAATTTAGATAGAGATAGGCTCGTTTGCAAAATATTCCCATAAAGAGTACAAAAATGACGAAATTCAACTGGCCACTTTTGAAACGAGCAAGGGACTGGGGCGCGTTTTGAATTTTAATTTAATTACCAAAAAAGATGTTGTCATCTGAAACAGCATCTCAAGATTAGTAAGTCTGGCAAATTTGAACGTGATTAAAACCAACGCTTTATTTTGTTTGCTTTGGTACGGCAGACAAACATCACGAGATTGAAATAGGTGCTAGATGTTTATTCACTACTAAAGGTCAGCCGTACCGAAGCAGCTTTATTTGACCGTTGAAAACAAAGTAAAGCGTTGGTTTTATTCCAAACATGAAGTCAACTCTGGTGCCCGTGCTGTAACCATACATTCTTTGAAAATTTTCAATACTTTTGAAGGCTTATAACTCTGCTTCTTTTTAACAAAACACGTTCAAATTTGTCAGACTTACTAATTACAAAGAATGGTCTGAACCCAGGTGAATGGATATTTTTCGAAGTAACTATATTTCTCGAAGAGACAATATTTGTATAATGATCATCCGGGTGGATGTAGTCCTGAGAAGGACTGTTTGATGTGACTGACGTTTCGACAACCTGTGCGGAAGTCATCTTCAGAGTCCAGTGAAGAAAAAGTCAGATATGGGTCTCGAGAAATATTGTTACTTCGAAAAATAGACTTACTAATCTTGAGATGCTTTATCAGATGACAAAAACATTTTCTCATTAGATTCAAATTCAAAAACTCGCCCCAGTCCCTTGCTCGTTTCCAAAGTGGCCAATTGGAAAACCCAATTTTGGATAGTTTGTATTGGAAGACTACGCGGTTTTTCTAATTAAGTTGTGTATCATTGTTAGATTAAGAGGCAATGTCCACGAGAATCAAACAAATGGTGGCAAGAGTCAAAAAATAAAACTCGCTCCTCTTTTGAAGTTAGATAGGTCTTTATCAGATATGAATCCCTGTGTAGTTGATTTTTGAAAATATTGTTTCATTTTCGAGAAAACGGCCAAACAGTGTTTCGACGTGAGCCTCACGCTCAAGAGGGGTCAAAATGGCACAACTTTGAACAGAGCTCCCGTAAAAACCAAACAATCAATGACAAATTTTGAGCTATCTAATTAATATATAATTATTGGTTGTTCATTGGAATGAATTTCATGCTTATTGGGGAAAGCAAAGAAATTTTGCAAGGTAAAATCTGAGACCTATGTTTACAGATGCTAATTAGTTACCTCAAAAGAAAAAAAAATATTTAACTATCGGCAAGTGTTCTGATTGAAATGAAATTATTGCTGCAAGTTGAGGTAGAATAGATCTTTTAAAAATCCTAAAGATTTTTTTTGGGAAAATTATTGTGACTACGTAGCAACCTCTTGAATTTGTAGTTGATATATGCGAAAATCACACTTCCTAAAGAGCACGTGATTGCCCATTTTCTTTACAGATTGCCATGATATTTACCCTGAGAACTAAGAAAGTATTGTTCTTGCCACTTTTTGAAGGTGTAAAACTGATGGGAGCTGGCATTCACCGCTATGAAGCTAGGAAAATGGGGTTTCATGCACTGGGACCGGAATTTAGCGATTACTGGGATTACAATTTTTCTAGCTCTCCAACTCTAGCTCTATATTGCAATTATGGTATTAAAATAAAGATTGATTGATTGATTGATAAAACTTGGACTGAGATTTTGCAAAATTTTGGACTGTAAAATGGATTCAAGGACCCCCGAGACTTGATTCAAGTCGTCCACTCTCTTTTCCTCTCCTTGTTAATTTCATGGAAGGTATTCCAAGCGACGAAGTCTCGTCAGCAAAGGAGTTTTGGAAAGTCTAGGACTCCCCTTCAGGACCCTCTTCTTTATCACGTCAACCAGCCTTCTGCACAGTGGGACGTTCCCTAGGGTCAATTAGGTTTTCAATACAGCGCACAAGTCATCTTTGGCCTTTACCGGGGTTAAGCCTTACCAATGTCCAGTGGGACCAGCCCTAGGGATACTTTTGCTTTTGTCACGCCATCAAGGAGAGCGATTTTTTTTTTTTTTTTTTTGACTCTTGCCGCGAATTCATGATTTTGTTCGTTTTTTATGGACATTGCTTCTTAATTAGTACCGTTTATTATCTTACTTGAACTCCTGAGTAATGATACTGTGAGTACTGTTTTACAAAACACTGAGTCCGGGCATGAAATCTTTCGAGCGATTTGTTTGTCCAGAGCTGACCTTTAATTTCTCCATTCTTGTTGAATTTCCTAACTAAAAGCACATAACAACAGTTCAGGGTTTTAAAAACTTTAACAATTTTGGCAGTCGGTTATTCTATCTTGTTCAAGTGGTCAATAAATATTTTTTCCCAAACATTCGTAGTCTTTGTCTTATGGTAAGGAGTAATAGTCCCATTCACAGTTCCCTGTGCTATCTTAAATAGTAGGCTTGCCTTTGTATCGAAGCGAAACGAACGGTAAGCTTGCAATGATAGCGACTTTAATCTTTTTTAACATTCTACACAATTGTTCACATATCTCTAGAATTGGAAGCTCACCGTTCGTCTCGCTTCGATGCAAAGGCCTGGCTACATTTCAAGATGGCGCATGGAACTGTGAAACGGGACTATTATGAATCAACTCTCAAGAGTGGCATCACGTGGTCTGGAATGGGCACAACAAACAACGAAGCCAGAGGTCTATTAAGTCACTAATCTTTGTTTCTTTGTAATCATAGGCAAACATGAATGACTCGTTGCCAATATTTTCCCTCTAGGATGGCTCGGTTTATTACATCATACAAACTAAAAGCTTACGTCTAACGCCAAAACTATGTGTGACCTCATGTCCAATTATTTGACCAATGCTTCCGAAGTTGACAGCTCTAAAAACAAAAAAATTAGCAAAAATATCTTAAAATCAGTTTTTAAAAATTAAATGACAAAGCACAGTCATATTAAACTGCTGACATATTGCACTATGAAGCACTATAAAGATAAGGAGGAAAATAGAATATGTGGCAAATTTCTCTTATTTTTTTTTTCTACTCTGAAATTATAATAATTTCTTATTGCCGATTAACTGATTTACTAAACTTTTATTACCTGTTTAGACCATATTTAATCTGAGTTGCCATCGCGTGACATTTCTAATGATAGATATAAAAGAATAACCATACTTCTGCGACAATTCCATCCATGCGCACAGAAAGATATAGAATTTGAATACTGAGAGAATCATGCGATTTGCTGAAACGGAAACGAGCAAGGGACTGGGCCTAGTTTTATATTTTAAGCTAATTAGCAAAATACATGTCTTGTATTATGCGAATTTCTCTCATATTATCATTGACCAGGGAAAGAAAACAACAAGACTAATGTGTCAGGAAAAAATAAGCACTACCTTTCTACTAACAGCCTTAACTTTAGAGATTTACAAAACGCCGGTAAATCTCCAATGGTTTCTTTGTAAACACGACGAACTTCCGAGCATGCGCAGTGTGTTTCTCACTCGTGTCTACATTAAGTGCATATTATAGATCACTATATACTTGCCTTACTTCTTTGACTGGATAGAACCAAGGTGGACCAATCATTATTAATGGAATATCTATAATAATTATTGCAAAAAAATATGTTTGACATAATTTGATATGATTGATGTTTAACAGTCTTTTATCAAGCTACGGACGACTTGTCAGCCGCTGGTCAATGCTGGTCAGTAACTTCATGCGCATGTACGTATGACATTTACATTTTCATCCACGTTACATAGCCTATTTCAGAGAATCTAAAACTACTAGTACTTACTTATCCAGTTTTTGTATTGGTTAAATCCAAAATTAGCGTCTTGTGGGTGAAAATGGATCCACCTAATAAATGTGGATAGAGTGAGAAATGCTGCTAGAAACCATGTGATATATACAATATGAGTGGCCGTGTTGTATCAGATATACAACCACCTCCACAGACAATGATTTCTATTGTGTTTTCCTCATTAATTATTCATGAGTTTTATAAGAGCACTATATAACTGGCTATTATCACTGCAATGAGACCATGCTATTTACTTAAGAGACGGCTAAGATGGACAAGTGGCAGACTTACTCTTCTTGATCCATGGGTTTCTTGAATTTTGCTAACAATTCTTTTTGCTTGAATTTCATGATGGTTATTCTGTTGCTGAGTAGTGTGTCGTTTCTGATGTTCAGCTGTAGATTTATAGACATAGAAACTTTAGAAACCAGCCAAGAGAGTCGATCATATTCTAAAGTGATACTAACATCAAATTTTTGACTCCGAATTTTTGCAATACTTATTGATTGATTGATTGACCCGTTGATTGATTGATTGATTTATACTCGGCATGATATAGGTATTGTTTTCACAAAAAAGCTACACATAATAGATTTACACGCCTCAGCCTACGGGTTCGGCCGATAACACAGTTTTGGTCTTCGGTAAAAGTAAAAAAACACTGCGTAACATTGACCTCTAATGACCACGTCTAACGCTTGAAAATTCCATTGATGAATAAAAAGGAATATTGTATTTTGGACTAAAGATATTAGATTTTGATTCATGTGCATAAAGTTTGTATGATGTCCATCCATTTCCGCCGTTGCAGCTGCCTCAGCCGTTTCTAGCTAGAATGTTATAAAAAAATATTACTTACATTCTTGTATTTTTCAAATTTCTTCGAAACTTTTTCAGGGTCTAACAGATTTTCGGGGAAGCCAATTCCCTTTCTCATGTGGTTCGTCTACAGAATAAGAAATTGATGATCGGTATTAGGGCGTAGAACGTAGCGAGAGCGTATGTATGTGAAACTAAAAATAACAATTTAGTTGAGTATGTATAGTTTGAAAGTACAAAACTATAGTCTCCTAGCCTCATGCAATCCTCCCATCAATGTAGGTAAAAAAGTGGTTCAAAAACATGAAAAAAATTCTATACGTTTCTACAGGGGCGTAACAAAGATTTTCCCTTAGGGGCCCCAAAACTCATTTTAAAAACACCAGGCAAAAAAAAAAAAAAAAAAACAAAAACAAACGGCAAACATGATAGAGGACGGAGGCCGGGTCCCCTGCCTCTCCCCTCTCCCCTCTCCCCTCTCCCCTCTCCCCTCTCCCCTCTCCCCTCTCCCCTCTCCCCTCTCCCCTCTCCCCTCTCCCGTCTCCCCTCTCCCCTCTCCCCTCTCCCCTCTCCCCTCTCCCCTCTCCCCTCTCCCCTCACCCCTCTCCCCTCTCCCCTCTCCCCTCTCCCCTCTCCCCTCTCCCCTCTCCCCTCTCCCCTTCCCCTTAGTTACGCCCCGGTTTTTTTTCCAACCATATCTCATTTCTTGACACATACCACGTTTAGTATTGCTCTTTTGGTGTGTTCATCAATCCAGGTAAGAGACTTGATATTCTTCTTGAAAGCTGCATGTATCTCAGTCGTCATTTTTTTAATCTTTTTAAAAAAAAATTAAAAATTTTGGAACTTAAAAATAGAAATCAAGAGAGAAACCAGAAATTTACACTGTCCAAATCTAATTCCTGATGCTCATTTGTGTGTTTTATGTAGTGTATAACTCACCTTTTTGATACGTTCCATATTTTTGGTGAAGTTATCGGCTACAAATCCAGCAGTCACTATGTCTTTTAAATTATTGTTTACGTAATTAACACATGTTTTCCATCGTTTATTGTTCGTTGTCTCCTCATATCGTTCATTTACATCTCTGTAAAACCTGGGCATATGCTTGAGCTCTTTTTTAATCACGTTCCAAACCAAAAAATTAGATAAGACGCTGGAAGACAAAATGTCTGAGCATTACATTGGAGTGTTAATATAGGTAAATTCATTGGCAAGGGAATTCAACATTGACTTACACAAGAAAATATCGCACGAATCGCGAAGCCGTCAATGTTTTTTTTTTTTATTAAATGCAACTATATATTTAACAATTAGTAGAA
The DNA here is from genome assembly GCA_023349425.1 of Anthopleura sola. NCBI lineage: Eukaryota > Metazoa > Cnidaria > Anthozoa > Actiniaria > Actiniidae > Anthopleura > Anthopleura sola. Next base: position 2,427,848 of record JALHLI010000018.1, on the reverse strand, counting down.
TTCTACTACTATACTATTGCAAATCCTGCATTCTGATTGGCTAACGTACTCACTATCTATCAGCCGATAGATAGTGGGTAGAGAAAGCCGGCTTTGTTTTGAAAAAAATGGCGGCTTTCCCTTCGCGATTTTGGGAAGTTTCGTGAAAAAAACCTCTTGTTTGCAATTGTATAGTTTCGTTGAGAATTTTACTAAAACAATTAGAAGACTCACTCTCGATTTCTATCGGCTGATAGTTGACGAGGGGCTCCGGCCCCGAGTCAACTATCAAAGCCGATAGAAATCGAGATTGAGTCTTCTAATTGTTTTAGTAAAAATCTCAACTAAACTATACTATACTAAACTAAACTAAACTTCACAAAAGCGCAAAGGAAAAGCCGCCATTTTTTCAAAACAAGTCCGGCTTTCTCTACCCACTATCTATCGGCTGATAGATAGTGAGTACGTTAGCCAATCAGAATGCAGGATTTGCAATAGTATAGTAGTAGAATTTTACTAAATATATATATCTTACATTAATCATATGAGGAAGTAGCTGATCCCATCAAAGAGTGCTCAATACACATATGGTGTAGAGCAAAGTATAAATGTAATAACGAAGAGGCAAGATTTGCTGTTACAGTAAATCTTGCCTCTTCGAGTAACAGCAAATCTTGCCTCTTCGTTATTACATTTATATCTTAAATTATAAATGTTCCTCAAAATATCACATTTGCCCTCGAAGCTTCGCATCTCGGCCAAATGTTCGGCTTTTTTCGGACCATTTCTCATCCTCGGACATTATCAGCCGACATCCCAGCTGCCAGGAGGGGTTTATTTACTAATTATCAAGACCAAGCTAGGTTGTGTTAAAACGGCCGAGGTCTTGATATTTACGATACCATGCGAAAACCGAATTCAAAAATTGTTTTATTATACATTTTGTAAACTAAGAATAAAGATTCCATTGTGACCTTTGCACTCGACATGATAAATGTATTATTTGTATGTAAAACCTACAGATAATACATTTATCATGTCGAGTTCACGCGATATCAGGGATTTGCTGAGAGCTCTCGGCCAATGAGAAGCGAGATAGTGAGTAAAATGTTTAATAATTATTATTCGCTGTTCAGTCATTGTTACTCATTATAGAGTGAAACAAAAATTTATATCATTTGAAACATCCAGGGGATCTGACTAGGCGTGCAAAGCATAATCTCATCATTTGAAAAAGAATCAATCCCATCATCCACCGCGATATCAATTCACTTGAGTTTCATGGCGGCCAACTTGAAAATAGGCTAAATATGAGCGACTTTCTCGACAATAAATATTTTCTTATTGAAAACGAGACACTCTTAATAACAGATAAAAGGAGTTTCTTAAGGTTTAAAGCATCCTGGAGATTGCCAAGGACCAAAGAGCAGCGAAAGGTGTGGAAACTTTAGTTAAATTCTGCCAACGAATCGAGAAATATTTTCGGCAGGTTCTTCGAGATCGTTTCAACGGTAATTCTCTAATAAAAAAACATGAGCATTAACCTAACCGATGAAAATATATTCTTAGTCTCATCTAGATAAAATAATCTTTGAAGTAGAAACATTTTTAGCCTTAAATAATCGGCTAAATGACACTTTTTCTAGCATTATTGTACTTGTATGCTATTTGGTTTTGTTTTGATTTCCCTCTGTTCATCCATGATTGAGCTCGAAAAGACGCATGTGATTGATTCTTTTTTCAGAAAAGTGATTCGCAATCTGATTGGCTAATCGTTTTTCCTCAGATCACCTGGAAACTATAAACAAATCATCAAGTGGTACTTCTTTTGGTCTTTAAGTCTTTTATACAGGACAACCTTTTTGATAATGAATATATAGTAAAAAATCATAGAGCATTGATTTACTGTACTTCGCTTCGTAACGTGAACACGTCCACAAGTTTTTGAGGCGTTTAAAAGCTCGTTTAACAGCAAAAAATCAATACTCCCGTTTCGAGTTCTCTTTTACGCTGTGTTAGCCTCAATTGTGCGTAAATTATGCAGAAATTTAGATAAAACTCGTGAAATTTCAAAGTATTTTTTATCGTCTTCTTTACACACAGATCTCTTGAATTTCCACGGGCTGTTACTGAATAAAAGAATATATTACACGGTTTTGAGGCTAACACAGCGTAAAAGAGAACTCGAAACTGGAGTATTGCATAGAAGTATGCGAATACACCAAATGTGTGTAGTCGTATTAATTAAGAGTGTAGTCTTGAGAAAGACGGTTGTTGGTTGTGACTGACGTTTCGACAAACTGAGCGGAAGTCATCTTCAGAGTACAGTGGTGAATGAAAGACAGTAGATGGTATTTATAGCACTGGTGGTGTGGTCGTAATGTAAACAGTAATTAGTCGGTATCGGGTATAGTCGCGTCGGTATAGTCACAAGTAGTATTCTTTTCTTCTTAAATAGCTTAAGTGTTATCACAAAGTGATAGTCTATTGTTCTTCGGTAGCGTCATCGGTCTGTTTAAGATCATGGATGTGTCTTTTATAGGGTGGCGGTAGAGGTTGGTTGCGGTTAAATGGTTCTTATTCTAAGTTGGTAAACCAACTCTCAAGTGAAAGACGTTGATGGTAGTCAGTGCAGTATGCTTTATCCAATTGATTATGACATAAGAGTTTTACAATGATGTAGTTGCGAGTATCACGTGATTATATTCCTGATGTACAGATCATCGGTATACATTTGTAGATATAATACACAACAATAACTAACTAATAATTAATAATTAACTCAAACACTACATGCACCGATACGGATCCTTGTACGCAGGCAATTAATAATGACACCGCTTGTTCCGTTAATTTCGTAATTCTGAAGACGGCCGCTATGGCAGAAATCCTGATTGAAAATTAAAAATTATACGTAGAAAAAGCCTCAAAAATACGTCATTATTAAAACAAGACTCGTTCTCAGTTTCCCCGCATCGCATATTTTACTCGGCATAATGCTTTAAGCCGCCCTACCTCTAAGCGCCATGCATGAGCCAAGGTCAAGCTGTTTGTTACATAACTTTAATTTGTATAACAAATTGTCCAGCTCTGAACATGCACATAATACAGGCACCGGACACGCGTGAAAAACGTCTGCGCATGCTCTAAGTCCGTATGCAAATTAGTTGAAAGCGTCTTCGTGCTATTGTAAAACTATTCAAATTTGACTTTCACACTTGCCTGAAGAATAGTCTTTACAAAATGCAAAAACTTAAAGTCAGTTCTTGAAACTTAAGGCTAATTCTTTCATATTGTCTTTATTAACACCTTATCTTGGTTTCACAAAAGTATACCCGCGATTTTTTTTTGTATACTCGGAGAAAACAAGCATTTATTTTCTCACTAAAACTCTATAAATTATTGGTAAGCGTGCTGAAAGGCACGCATGCGCAAACGTTTTTCTCTAGTGTCCAGGCACTGTGTTTACAATCTTAGAGCGTCTTGTTGAAATGAAATGGCATCATTTGGGGGGTGTACTTATCTAATTGAATAGTTCTTGCACTTTAGTAACATACCTCCTCGATGCCTTGTCGACTAACGCCATGATACTTTTTAAGGAAGTCAGCGCAGAAACGTCGAACACTTCTGTTTTGGGAAGATGTTTTGGGAAAAACATTCCTTGTAGGTGGTCATGCCAGTTGAACTAAAATAAATCAGCACTATAATTATGTATTATTTGTGTCCCATCATTTTCATCCTGATATATTGCAATTTATAATTCACTGTCTTGTGTTTAAAATTGATGAAGGGATTTTGCTTTATATGTGTTTGTTATTGAAAAAATTACTTAGTTAGCGGAAGAAAATGTCTTAATAATGATCAAGAACCAAGGCCATTGTGTGAGCTGATTTATTAAAGTTATTTTCCTAATTTAGTCGAATAGTAGTTGCTATTTTGCTCGAGTCATGTTTGTGGGGTCTGTCATTGTCAGATTGAATATTAAATGAGTTCGAGATCGACATCTTAAAAAGTTTGTTTTTCGTTAACAAATACACACACTTCCTGACTGTAAGATGAACTTCAAATTCTTCATAATCCACTCGGCTCCGTAAACAAAACTCTCATATATAAAATTTATTTAATTCAGACATATATATTTTACTTATATAATTACCGTAGGTATTTCTTTCTGTAAATCCGCGACCGTCATCCTGTCTTCAAAAGTGGTTTTTGCTAATTCTATTGGGGGTATTGTTATCTAAAAAAAAACACAAACAAATACAAAACAAAAAGAAAAGAGGAAAAAATCCTGATATCTAGAAAGATCCCAGAACAAAATGTGATTCAGAAAGTCGGATCAGTAAATCCTGACAAAAATTGCTGGTTATTCGTATGGGTTCGTAGAAATGAAAAAAAAGCGAGGAGATGGAAATATATAATTGATTGCTACTATTCGAGCCAGTTACACAACTTTAATACGAATATTGTATATTGAAAGGAAACGGGGTTCTATTACTTACCTTTGCGAGTTTACTTTCAAATTCAATCAACTCCTGTACTTTCTGACACAACTTGGTACGTCCTCCAAGACGTAATGCTACGTACTGGATCAGCGCTCGGTACTCATCAACCTGACAAAATGTGGACCAAGCGATACACTTCTAACCATGACCATGACCATGACCATGACCATAACCATAACCATGACAATGACCATGACCATGACCATGACCATGACCATGACTATGAACCACTGAGAATAATCTTGTGAATTTTAAGAAAACAGCAGAATTCAAATCAAAAAAGACAATGATTATACATACATTTGGTGGTGAATAGGATCCCGTAGTCTTTGCTGATGGATTAATCTACAGATTCAAAAAGCGAAATTGTAAACTGAGTTTTTTGTGCCTTTGTTGGGGCAAAAAAAAATACAAAGTTTTGGTAATCCAAATACATCAAAAAGAAATGTCTAATAAAGTACAGAACAAGAAAATAATAGCAAATATACTATTTGCCAAAAGCCTTATCTCTTTCAATGCACTTACTTGAAAAAGATATCTTGTATTGTCGAGGGCATCTTCCCAGGTTTTCACTATGAACAGTGGCCCATTCGATGTATAGTTGCGATGAATAGATAGAATAGCCTTGGCAAAATCCCATTTTTTCTCGTCCCATTCTCCATTTTCCTCCACCATGCTCCATCCTCCGAATTCTCGAATAAGTTGCTTCAAAGGTGCGTCGCCCTCCCTGTCAATGGCAGCCAAGTTCATACACGATTTGTAGATGTCTGAAGGTATTTTCATTACTTCATCACTTGCCCCGTTGAGTTTAGCTAACCCTTTTTCCAATTTATCTCTTAAATAGTTAAGAAACCATTCATTGGTTTTCCCGAATGGATCTACAATGTTATCATATGTTCCATTGATGTATGGGTTGTGTACCCGATATCTTCCACAAGCAAACTCATGGAAGTTCTCACACGGGTCTACGGTTAGGTTCATCGGCCTTTTGATTTGTTTGGCAACATCAGCACATTCGGTGGTGTTACAAACCCTGTTAGATTGAGTCTTCGGATTGTCTGTTGTCTTGGCATATCTTGCGGATCGAATCTTTTTTAAACCTTGATCAAGATTACTCATCGTGTCCTGACTTGTTGCTACGTGGATCATGGATATTACAAGAACGACCATCAACAAACAAGTGCCATGGATTAACGAACATCGCTTGTTTTCTCGTATCCCACTGCTGCTACCATTCGCCTGTCTTCCCATCACGACTACAATGATACTTGCTTGGTGTCTGTTATGATACTAGTTTCCCTTCTCAACAAGAGGTTAACCACAACTGTATGTAGGATGATCGATCCATGCAGTTGTTGTTTGAATTAGTTACGTAATGTTCTCCACCGGTAAATAAGACACGTATTTACCTGTCGAAAAATGTAATTGCATATTATACATTTTACCACAATTACATCGACTAGGACTTGTCAAAACAATGTTTCGTTGTCAGGAATTACCTAGCTATTACCTTCTTGGACACTAGCTTTTGCTTTCTATTCCTTAAATTTCTCATCGGGCAAAGCTTGTGTGTATTCCAGTAAAATGTAATTTTCAAGTAAAATTTGCTACAATTATGACCATTGCGAGACAATGACAAATACCGACAAGGTTACGTATTCGTCTTGTTTGAAGAGAAGTCTCAAGAAAAATCTCTCGTATACCAGTGCGTTTTTCATGTCTTATTTATTCAGGTTTTTTTCCTGTCAAATACGACAGAAAACTATCAACTGTCTTAAGACTTGCTTAGACTTACTTGATTAGATCGTAAGAAATATAAAATATAAAATCTTGTTTCATCAACTTTTATTTTTGTCAAATTTTTAAATTGATATAAACTTTTCCAGTTATTTGTCTTTACACGAGGCCAACGGAAGAATCATTTCGTACCTGTTGAAAAAAAACTTTGTGTTAGAGACAAAACGTCTCAAAGGTGAAAATATTTATTTTGACTTTCTTTTATCACAGAAAAGTATCACTGATCTTTGTCTTTAGACTTGCTTTGATTCTGTGGGTTTATTAGATCTTGGAAAATATTTTTCAAAGTTAAAAAAGACGATTCCGGGAGTATTAATTAATTTGTTTCTTCTTTCTATATTGGAGCTAACGAAAGGATCTCATCTTATCTATTAAATAAGAGCACCGTCTCAATGACAAGTCTTCTGCAAGTCAAAAAATTAAAATAATGCAAGAATAACATAACATAAAAATGTAGTTATGAGCACCTTTTTTCCAAGTTTCTTTAACAGAGCAATTAAGGAAACCGATATTTTCGACAAAACTTCTAACATTTTTCTAAAGCATTTTTGTGGCGTCCCTCCAGTTCGTTGTTCAACGAATATAGACTAATTATACTAGATTCCTTTGATTATTTGTGGTATTTTGAGTACTAGTTTTTTAAGAACCGTCGTCGACAAAGGGTTAAAACATAACTTGTTTGAATCCTAGCCTTCCATTAATTCTTACTGGCAATTTTCCTAATATTCTTTTCCCGGATTATTGCTTTTTGTAGCATTTACTGTTTTATATAAGATTCTTGAAGTGATTCGTCTGACCACCAGTTTCTATGTTTTCCATGTCATAGGTTATGTCTGTGAAGCACCTTGTATCATTATTGTCTATACTTCGAGCAACCGATACAAAGGGCACACTGTTTGTTGAACGTCAACTGATTATGATAAATGTCTGTTGTAAACTTGGATCCTACTCCAAGTCCCTCTTATTCCAGTTTGTCTCTCTCAGAGAGCAAATTCTTCTTCTTGTAAAATCTGTCTGATTGGACACTTGTGTTATGGCGTTCTTTTATTACCATTAACAAAATGCTTCCGGCACTAATTTTCTTGTTTATTCAAATATGTATTGCCTCATCAATGACTAACTAAACAAAAGACAGTGTGAAAGGAATAAGTGTGATATATACTGATAGTTCGCTGATGATGATGCCATAATATAACGTAGAAACTAATTGTCAGAAAAATCCCTTCAAAAATCTAATAACATTACCAGAAATATTGGACATTGTAACTTCACAATTAAAAGAACAGTAAATATAATTTCGTTTTGAAAATCTCACCACAGGGAGCCCATGGACATCGATAACCATAGCTTCAAACTTAAATCATGACTTCTGGCTTCCTGATTGTATCCCAGCAATCAATGGGAGCTTCTAAAATCAAAATGGCGTGTAAATATAAGAGCTCTTTTCTTTTTAAACGAAACGGTGCTTTCTTGTCCATGGGATTTGAAGATTTTAGGTAATATATTCTGAAGATGAAAATACTCTAATGTTGATTGGTTTTTGACCGAACAAAAAGAAGTAAGAAAGGCTTTTAAATCAGCTAAGTGAAACCATTAATATCTCAATAATCGTTCCTAAAGACCAGGTTTTGACTATGTCATGTAGAGCAATTTTGTACTTTTATTGTAATTGTGAAGAGTTATTGGGACGCTTACAAGGAATGTATGGAATTTATCGCAAGAAACCCTCGATAATATATAAGTAATTTTGACCGAAGGAAAAAAACAGTCTTTTGGACTTTTAATTTCTCCGAATTTTTAATGAAGAACAACTACATGTTTGTAAAACACCATGCAGATAAATAAAACGAAACGTACAGTAAAAGTATGATTACCTCGGGATCCATTTTTTCCAGAGGGATGTTTAAGGTCTACCATCCCCCTGGATGAATAGTGATGAGGAATATTTAGTCTAAATATCCCTCATCACTATTCATGAGGCATGGCTATATGACTATCATATGACTATTACCGGGACCATGGCTGGGTCGCATTGACCAATCAAAAATTTTGAGCAATGACTTTGCACTACTTTAGAAAGAAAAATGAATTCCCTTATCAATCATAGCTAATCACGTGATCACCCTGAAGTCAAAATTTTAAGTTAAGGCCCAAAATCATTCAGAGATCGGTATGCCAGTTTTTATCAAAATCGGATAAGTTTTAGTGGCAACGTGAAATTATAAAAAAATATGTTTTCAATTTTTTGGCTAAGACAAAGCCTTAACATACTCGAGATTTTTTTCTAATTCGAGGTCAAGGCGGAAGAGTAGTAGCTTGAATAAATTACTTTTCTTTCCAGTCCTGCGCCCAATGATCTCCGAACATAACTGATTCAGTGTCAGGGAGTCTGCAGCGATAAAAAAAAAATATGCACGAAAATTCCGTTTCGAGAAATGTGCGAGGATGATCAAAACGATTTTTTAAAACAAAAATGAATCTTCCCTAAGGACCATTTTAGTGAAATATTTTCGGGGGTTTTTGTTTAAAAAGACCGTAAAATCGTGTTTTTAAGTGTGTTGTGTTTTCAAGATGGCGACTGTGTTTTATTGCCCTTTTTCTAACTATGGAAAATCTAATACAAAAGGAACAACAGAACACATCTTATCTCTAGGATGCCAAAATTATGGTGGTATGGTTAATAGGATTGTAGATAGTTCTTTATCGGGACGCTATTGTTTTATGTAGTTTTCTTAATCCTTCTGCAAATAAAAATGTAAAACTTGACCAAAAAAAGAAAGAAAGATCCCGTTTCTTTTCACTGCTTGGCGGCCCACTTTGAATTTGAAGCTCTGCGGGTCTTGCCTCGTTTTGATGCCCCTAATTTAATATGTGCATATAATTTAAGAAGGGTGAATATTAACACAAATCTACATGAAGCATACCATAGGGAAATTATATAGGATATATATCAGATTATAGTTTTCTTAAGCACATTTTCGTGTCAAAGCTTTTACAGACATTGTTGCCGCATGCATAAATAATGTTTAGTTAAAATGGACACGATTATTAAAAAAAAAGTTGTTATAGAACCATTCCTCCGGTTAACATTTACAAGCCTCTCACCCAGTGATAAGTCCCCCCTGATTATAAGCCCACTCGATAACCCTTACAAAGTTAATGTATAGGCCTTGGGGTTATAACTGGGATTCAGTTTAAGGTAACCCGTCAGCGTTTTGTTTTTCTTTTCTCTTCTGAACTGATATTTAGCATTCATTATGAATCCATGAGGTTGGTTGAACTTTTTATTCCGATTTATTTTACTTAGTATTGAACATACTTCAAAATTCGTGAATGACACTTATTTATAAGCAAATTTGAAATTGTTGTGTTTTTTTTTTAAATCTGTGATTTGTATCCAATGGCCATGACTAGGATCTACTAGAACAAAGGTCCATCTTTGCTCCAGAGGCTACATTTCTTTAAAGGATTCATTGGGCTGTTCTTCTTACACTTGAACGCGTTGGCGAACTCGCAAGAGTTGGATAACGTACCAATCACCCTGTAAGCATAGGAATATTTTAAAAGGATTGAATGTAAGAGGTAAGTCGTTCAGTAAAATATTACTTGGCTCATAGATACAAATGCTTAATATTAGTTTTAGTTAATTTACACCGTCACTTCATGCTTGCTCCACAAATACCAGTTGTGTGCTCTACCAATATATCTATGACCCATGGGACGGATGCGACCGCTCGACGCCGGCCACTTATAATTTCTGAGGAACCATTTGAAATTGTATGTAGAAATTGAATTTTTTCCCTGTAATCCGCGTACCGAATCTTTAATTATAGACTTACCTGAAATTTGTCGTTGGATAAATAGAGTTCAACGTATTCTTGATGGAATTAAGGTTGCCATGATAACAAAAGTCCTGTCAATAAAATGAAGAGAAATTAGTACATTGTGTTTAATTCTAATTTGCCGAAAGACTTGATGCTAACCTGAGCATATCCAATGTAGAACAGCTGTTCATTGGTGAAATCCAGTCCTGGTAGCCGCCATGTTTCACTGGGATTTCGCGTCGCCCAATTATGGTATGCCTTATATATAAAAATGCAAAATAACACTTACAATTGCCATGATATTATACCAATTATTATTATATTAAGCTAAGGTTTTATTAACACTATCCTACCTTGAGAGCCGCTTTTATACCATTCGTGTCTGAAAGATTTTCCTCAAGAGTCTTAGTACCGTTGACCTGATTGTTTGTAAAAACACAATGAAAATTATAAGTAACATATAATCAGAGAAGAGTAGAGATCTATTAGTATTCTGTTATCGGATACAGAATACTATTTAGCTGAGCTGTATGGGGTTTACAGTGTTCTCATGTGACCCGATTCGTGCAATCACATTTTGCACTCATGTTTTGTGCCAGCCTAATGTGAAAATGACCTATAACTGATTATAGAACAAAACGTCTTTAAGTTATCATCTTACTTGAATTCCTGAGTGATGATACTGTGAGTACTGATTTACAAAACACGGAAGTCGGGCATTAAATCTTTCAATTGATTTGTTTGTCCAAATCGGACCTTTGAGTTCTCCATACTTGTTGAATTCCCTGACTAAAAATAAGCAAACAGGCAAACAAACAAATTGAATAACAAACTTATTTGACTGTGCCAGTTAGTGAGCTCTGAACTGTCGAGAAACCAAACTGACAACTAAAAACAATCACAGAGAACAACATCTCTTGATTTGATTTCGAAGTCCAACATTTTTTTGTATTCATTTTAATCAGCATTGGTCTGGCATTTCGATATCTGTGTATTCGAGGCACCCGAATCATGAATATGAAATTATCTAGTTTAGTACCACGGCTTGCAATAACGGCACAATTTCAATGACCCGCGTAGAAAGTAAAAATGTTTAACTGCAATATGTACAACTTTCTGAAATTGAAAGACATCGTCTACGCTAATTAAGTCTGTTAAATAAAGTTATAGATCAAAGTAAAAGCTTACGTCTAACGCCAAAACTATGTGCGATTTCATGTCCAATTATAAAACCAGTGCTGCCAAAGTTGACCGCTCTATAAATACAATAAAACATCAACAAACAGTTATAAATAACACAAAAGGAATTATCAAATTGAACTGTCGATATATTTGATGTTATCATTATCACATCTGCTGATCCAGTTATTTCAATATAGTTATACTGATGCTTTGATTTGTCTAAATTTCAAAAATTTTATGGGAGGGCATGCGATTTCAGTCTTGCTACGGCCCTGCATACCGGGCTCCAGTTTTCAATCATTGGTGATTCATGCCTAGTACGAAAATACAAATTTGTCATGTCTAAAAATGGTTTCAAAGCGTTAAAAGTCTATGAGTGTTTGGGGGCTTCGCCCCCTGGACCCCTACTAGGGCTCTGCCCTGGACACGCAGTCACACTCAGTGCCTTTAAGAACCCTGCTTGAATCACCTTAATGCTCCACAATAATTTTTCAGCCACTCTAGATCTGCTGTAAAAAAAATAATGGGCTTTCCCCCGTTGAATAATGATAATTCCGTAAAAAGACTCATTGGGAGTAAAAGGACTCATTGGGAGTAAAAGGGGGGGGGGGGAGGGGTTCACTAAAATAGCACTACTTAAGAGGGAGGTCACTACAATTTTACTGTTTCAGAGGGGATCAGTTGAATTTTACTGCTGTTAAGTAAAAATCCTACGACCTTCCAGGCGATAAATATTGAGCGGTCCTTAAAACAATTTGTTACCTCATGATCAGGGCTTGTGCATGTTGCCCACATGCAGAGAGCAATTTTTTAACGAGATGTAATTCGATTAACCAATATATACTTCGCTTTCGGAAATTAAATGTTAATTATAAACCTCCTAGCCTTACCTTACTCCTTCGACTGGATAGAAAAAAGGTGGTTGAATTTGTAGCAATGGGTAAGCTATGGTTATAACAACAACAATGATTAATATTTGACATAATAACATATTTTTTAAATAGTTTATCGTAAGACAGCGTTAATCACGTGAAAACGAAACGACACCTGGTCAAACTGTCAGCACGTCCATGTATGTACGTTTGTCATTTATTTTCTCATACACGTTCTGTATAATAGCCTTTATTAGTGAAACCAGTTAACTTAAATAATAAGTCCCAATGGAATACTTACTTATCCAGTTTTTATAAGGGTTATTTCCAACATTAGCGTCTTGTACCATCATAAAGTACCACCTAATAAATAATTTAAAAATATATATATACAGCTTTTTGCAGAAATTATGGCCGCTTCAAGTTAGAAATTATGGGATGTCATTCCTGATATTTTTTTCAGAAAGCTCTAGTGATAGGCAACACGAAAAAATATCATTGATAATATCCCATAATTTCTAAAATAAATGAAAAATAAATAAAATGCCATATAAACGGCAAAAATCAATGCTATGTGGCCATGCGATTTACCAATGAGCATTAACCTTATTTTAGGCACGAGCATTTGATTATTAAGAAAAGCAAGGTCACGTGGTAGTTAAGATTTAGCTAGTATCAGTTGACCTTAGGAAAAATATTAGCCAATCAGAATCTAGAACATTTGAAAAACGTAAGTTTTATTCTTAGTAGCCCGGCGACTCGGGAAATCGTCATTTCTTTGTTTTATTTTCCCACCCAATAATGAATATCTAAATCTCAGATATAAACTTTTTTAAAGTCAGTTTTTACAGTCTTCATGACACCACAGTTTTTCAGTGACGTTATTTCCATGTCACTTTTCCAGATCAGCCGGATTCGGTGACGTACTTACTCTTCTTGATCCATGGGTTTCTGGAATTTTGCTAACATATCTTTTTGCTTGACCTTCATGATGGTTATTCTGTTGCTGAGTAGTGCGTCGTTTCTGATGTTTAGCTGTTGGTTTATGAACATGGAAAATTTAGAAAGAAGTCAAACAGGTCGATCATATTTAAAGTGCTACTACGATGAAATTTTCGATTTCAAGTTTCTGCCATTTTTCGAAAGTTGGATGGTTGTTTGTTCTTCTATCCTGTCTAAACCGCTTTATGAATTGAGAACTAGTGGATGTCCTAATTCTGATCTTGGGATTTGTTCTCATAAACATGTAAAGAGAAAGCGTGACATTGACCGCTAGTGACCGCCACTTCATCGTACAAAAAACCCAAGCTGGTTCTCAACTTGCCTCCATGCATGGTCTTCTGCTACTGACGCACTAAAATCACTGCAATGGCATCCACTACGAAAGAGAAGAATTTTCCATCCTTCTACCATTATGTACAAGGCAGCTAATAACTTAGTTGATTTCAAATTCAATATAAATTATGGCAGTCAACTTCATACCCACAACACAAGGCAAGCAACAGCCATAAGGCCACCGCTATTCAGAACGAATTTAGGGCAAGACAAATCTGATTTTCTTTTCGTTAATGACTGGAACGCTTTACTTTTAATTACTATTAATTTTAAGTTGTCGTTAAAAAGTTGTTTGTCTACTTTAAAATCGTTCCTTTATAACTAAATAGGTTAATATATATTGCTTAAGTTATGCATATGTGTGTAATATCTAAATCTCATTATATCATTCATTTTAGAGGACCCTCCTGAAAATCAACACCGATGACTGTGGCTTCCTCGTTGAATAAAATAAAAAATAAATAAAACCCCGCTTGCAGCAAATCAGTTAAGCGCCTCCATTCTAGTGCCTGATAGCTCCTATAAATCAGACGATAAGTAAATAAGTCTCATCATGCCACCGGTAAGGGTCAGTATGGAATCCAGCCTAACTCCGATGGATTTAAATCCCCGGTTGCTCAGTTAAATATAAATGTATGATAATGTTGGCTTGCGTGGTTCGTTTCCCATCTGGGAATGTCAAATAAAAATATATTGATTTTGACTTATCTACAGAAATTGTATACTTTTCATCCATTTCCGGCCGTTTCACCTATTTCATTCAGCCGTTTCACCTGTTTCATGATTCCGGCAGCCGTTTCAGCTTTTCCCCCTTGGAACCCTTACTTTTTAGCTAGTTTGTAATAAACGACTATTACTTACATTCTTGTATTTTTCAAATTTCTTGGAAACTTTTGCACGGTCCAGTAGATTTTTGGGGAAGCCAAGTTCATCTCTCTCGCTGTCCACCTGTACATAATAAGATTTTTATCACTATACTATCATGGATAGTGACGTAGTGTGTGTCGCTGGGGGGAGGGAGGTCTAACAATAACAATTGAGTTGAATACATATTGCCTTAGAAGTACAAACCATATGGGAATTTAGTTAATCCCATAATTTCTGATATACTTTTTATATACTTGTACTTATATACTTGAAACGGCCATATACACAAGTATATCAAAAGTATATTTAGTAAATAAACCCCTCCCGGCGCCTGGGATATCGGCTGATAATGTCCGAGGATGAGAAATGGTCCGAAAAAAAGAACATTTGGCCGAGAAGCGCAGCTTCGAGGGCAAATGTGAAATATTTTGAGGACCATTTCTCATGAGGGGGTTTATTTATTTTATAACCCAACGACTTCACTGAAATGAATTCAGTAAACTGCATCGACTCGCCATCTCCAGAGTTTTCAAAAAATAATTCTCTCTCGTCTCCAAGTTGGATATAAAAACAATTATTTTGGTAAATGAAAGCTGTTTGACATCAGTGAATTATTCTATTGCTTGACATTTGTTGTCGAATTGTTTGTTGGTTTTTAGTAGTTTATAAAAACAATTTCGAAAAGAAACCAAAAAATTCATTCACGAAACATGGATGCTTACCATTGAATAGATTTACAGTATATTTTGTTGACTTTTTCGTGTTTCCTGGCGTAGTTTTCTCAACCAGTCTTTGTATTTTACTCTCACTTGTTTGTAAAAAGCGAGTTTCTTTGTTTTCCGTGTTTTTTTCTTTTCTTTTTTAACGTTTTTACCTTCTGCTGGACGAATATCACTTCGGACGGGGGATATCGCCTGATACCCGTCCTGCACGTGACCCATTTGAACCAATGACAGCGCGCGAAAATTCATCGTTTGGTTATAATAAGTAAATATTAAACCCCTCCTGGCGGCTGGGATATCGGCTGATAATGTCCTTGGTTGAGAAATGGTCCGAAAAAAGAACATTTGGCCGAGAAGCGAAGCTTCGAGGACAAATGTGATATTTTGAGGACCATTTCTCATCCAAGGACATTATCAGCCGATATTCCAGTGAGCCAGAGGGGGTTTATTTACTAAATATCACTTCGGACGGGGGATATCGCCTGATACCCGTCCTGCACGTGACCCATTTGAACCAATGGCAGTGCGCGAAAATTCATCGTTGGTTGCAACAAAAATTATGGGATATCATCGCTGATATTTTTTTCGGGTTGCCTATCACTAGGACTTTCGAAAAAAATATCAGGAATGATACCGCATAATTTCTGATGCACTTTTGATATACTTGTACATATACTTGAAACGGCCATAATTTTTGCAAAAGGCTGTATATATATATACACACCGAATCCCTAAAACTTTAACATTTTTGCGATATATA
Source organism: Anthopleura sola (assembly GCA_023349425.1). Lineage (NCBI taxonomy): Eukaryota > Metazoa > Cnidaria > Anthozoa > Actiniaria > Actiniidae > Anthopleura > Anthopleura sola. The sequence continues at coordinate 2,412,005 of JALHLI010000018.1, read as the reverse complement.
TCTTTTTTTTTTTTTTTCCGGCTTTATTGTCAGTGTATTATTTTGGGAAACTTAATAAATAAAAAATATAAATAAATAAAAAAAAAAAACCCATAGCCTCCACTTCTATATCTCTTGAAGAATACCTGATCCAGTATTACTCTTTTGGTGTATTCATCAATCCAGGTAAGTGACTTGATATTCTCTTTGAAAGCGTCTCGTACCTCAGTCATGATAGGTTTAACCTTATAAAAACAAACAAAAAAGTTGGAGTATATACTATCAGTTGTAAAAATCTAATTTCTCGTTCTTTTTTTTGACCTGTGTTTTATCTAGTGTATAACTCACCTTTTTGATAAGTTCCATATTTTTGGTCAAGTTATCGGCTACATATCCAGCACCCACTATGTCATTCGTTAAATCAGTGTTTACGTAAGTAACACATTTTCTCCATCTTTTGGTGATCGTTGTCTGTGATTTGTTTTCCGTTTCCCGCGAATATTGTTCATTTACTTCTCTGTAGATCCTGGGCATATACTTGAGTTCGTCCTTAATCACGTGCCATACCAAATAATTTGACAACACGCTGGGAGGCAAGATTCCTTTGTTATTTAAGGTGAAAAATGATTTTTTTTTAATAAAAGAGCGCTTGGAGGAAATCGCCCCAATTTTTGAAAGCCCGAAAATTTCAATTATTATATATTCAAAATATTTCCCCGTTTCTGACTGGCCAACAGCCCCCGATTAAATTTTCATAACAAGCATTGACTGACCAAATTTGTAAAGAAACGTCATTCGTCCAATACTTTTTTAAATTTTTTTTTGAGGGGGAGGGGGAGTGGGGGAGTGGGGGGTCGTGAATGATTGGCTCCTGTTATGACCAAATCAAAATTTCGCTACCACATCAAACCTTAGGAAACGCAAAATTACCAAACTACATTCTGAGAAATCTATAAACCACCCTAATATAACATACCTCTTTGATGCATTGTTAACTAATGCCATGGCACTTTTTAAGTAAGACAGCGCATACACTTCAAACTTTTTCGTCGTTGTAAGATGTTTCGGGGCGAACATTCCTTGTAGGTGTTGATGCCAGTTGAACTAAAAAAATAAGCACCACAATTATATGTCACTTCATTTTCATCCTGAAATATTCCGAGCTACTAATATATACTAAAATCGTACTTACAGTTTTCCAGCTTAAATGTTTGAAAATCTCAGTTATTCAGGAAGACATCGAAGTTTGTGCAAGTCTTACTTGTTAGTGACCTACTATTTCTGAATCAGTCCCAATGCGCATTAAGAATTACACTTAGTAATTATCAATTGTTACCATAAGATAATAATTGATAATTGGTCTCACAACCAGTACTTTTTTAGATAGACATTTCACAATGATGCTCACTAAATCAATATTTTGTCAATGAGAAATCTGAATGATTTAAATTTGTTTATTACAATGGCTTGAAGACAAACAAATATTCACATCTTTGATTTACAAGTTATTTTTTTCTTTGCAGCAATAAAACAATACTTAATTATGTCTTATTTATTGTATCTTAATCGAGTGGTTGCTAGGAAACAAAACTGCCATGACCAAAGTATAATTGACTAATTGTCAGGATTTTTAATTCAATTGTTTCACAAATTGATTAAGACATGCAGTTTAAATCAACACACCTAAACTTTAATTATTCAATTGGAAAATATTATCTTGTCTGCTAGTTTTTTTTTTTCAGAGCATATATGATTCTGGTAACAACCCGTGTCAAACAAGATCTGCTTTATCGGTTTTTTGGCGGATTCTTGAAGATAATTCTTATCATGTTATAACTTATTAAGATATTTCAATCATACATTTCCAGTTGATATTGAAGAAGCATAAAACTCTTAAATATAATTACCGTAGGCATTTCTCTCTGTAAATCCGCGACCGTCATCCTTTCATCAAGTGTCATTTTCCCTGGCAATCCTCGAGGTACACTTATCTAATAACAGACAAAGCAAACCAGAAGATGGACAAAAATGTGGAATTTTTGAATCAGTTTATAATATTTAAATTCATTTATTGAAAAGCTATCGATAGTAGCTGTAGCTCCAGGGCATAGTTTCTGTGTTTCCTTTTGTGCGAGGAAGTGGGTACAATAGACTATAAACTTATCCGGAAATGAAAGGGTTTTTTTCTTACTTACATTTGAAAGTTTGCTTTCAAAATCAATTAACTCGTCTACTTTCGTATTCAGGTTGGTACGTCCTCCAAGAAATGATGCTACGCTATGGATCAGCTTTCGGTAGGCATCCACCTGACAAAATTAACGGGTACTGCGGGTTAATAATAATAGCAATTATTTCTTTATTCAAAATTAATCTTATGAAAACATTATTAATAAACGTCAGTCATGGATCCATAATTAAATTATCCGATGATGATGTTTATCTATTTATTCTATTTCAGTTAATAATATTGCATAAAGGTTATTATAAGCTTTAAAATACAGAACCAATGCAATGAAAGATCTAGAATTGCAAGAATAAGGGAAAAGGTAAGAACGTGGTAATATAAAGTATATAGTAAATGTTTAATAAGGTGAATTCCCCGGTAACAATAAAATTGAATTCAAAACAAAAAATACAATGGTTTTTACATACGTTTGGTGGTTTGTATGATCCCTGGGGTGGTGACTGATCAATCTACAGATTCCAAAAGTAAAATCACATGCGTTTTTTAATGTCTTTTTGATAAAACAAATCAACCATAAGCAACATAATGATTTTATGTCAAATGCAAATGTTAAATAGGGCAACATAACAAAAAAGGAGCGTCCAAAATACTGTCAGCCAAAAGCCTTTACTCTTCAAGTTCACCTACTTCAAAAAAATAGCTTGTATTGTCGGCGGCGTCTTCCCAGTCTCTCACTGCGAACAGTGGCCCGTTCGATGTATAAGTACGATGAATGGATAAAATAGCCTTGGCAAAATCCCATTTTTTCTCATCCCACTCTCCATTTTCCTCCACCATGCTCCATCCTCCAAATTCTTGAATAAGTTGCTTCAAAGGTGCTTCGCCCTCCCTTTCAATTGCTGGCAAGTCCATACACGATTTGTAGATGTCTGAAGGTATTTTCATTACTTCATCACTTGCCCCGTTGAGTTTGGGTAACCCTTTTTCCAGTTTATCTCTTAAATAGTCCTGGAAAATCCACGCGTTTTTCTTAAACGTATCAATTTCATCTTTACCGGTTTCGTTCAATGGATTGTGTAGCCAATATTTTCCACAAGCAAACTCATAGAAGTTCTCACACGGGTCTACGGTTAGGTTCATCCACCTTTTGATTTGTTTGGCAACATCAGCACATTCGGCGGTGTTACAAACCCTGTTAGATTGAGCCTTAGGGTTTTCTGTTGTCTTGGCATATCTTGTGGATCGAATCTTTTTTAAACCTTGGTCAAGATTACTCATCGTGTCCTGACTTGCTGCTACGTGGATCATGGATATTACCAGAAAAACTGTCAAGAAACAAGGACCATAGATTAACAAACATCTCTTGTTTTCTTGTATCCCACCGCTGCCACCATTCGCTTGTCTTCCCATCACGACTACAATGATACTTGCTTGGTGTCTGTTATGATACTAGTTTCCTTCTCAACAAGAGGTTAACCACAACTGTATGTAGGATGATTGATACCGTTTTTGTTTAAATTAGATACGTGATGTTCTCCACCGGTAAATCAGACATGTATCTACCTGTCGAAAAATGTCATTACATATTATGCATTTTACTACACTGGGACTTGTCAAAGAAATGTTTCGTTGTCAGGAATTACCTAGCTATTGCCTTCTTTGACACTAGCTTTTGCTTTCTATTCCTTAAATTCGGGCAAAGCTTACGTGTATCCCAGTGAAATGTACAATTTGCTACAATTATGACCATTGCTAGACCATTACAAATACCGACAAGGTTAAGTACTCTTCTTGTTTGAAGAGAGGCCTCAAGTGAATCTCTCGTATACCTGTACGTTTTTCATGTCTTATTCATTTTGGTGTTTTTCTTTCAATTACGACAGAAAACTATCAAATTTCTTAAGAATTGCTTGGAATTACTTGATTAGATCGTAAAAATTAAAACATAAAAATATGTTTCGTCAACTTTTATTTTTTTAAAGTTTTTAAATTGAAATAAATGGTTCCGTTATTTGTCATTACACGAGTCCAACGGAAAAATCTTATCGTACCTGTTGAAAAAAAACTCAGACACAAAATGTCTCAAAGGTGAAAATATCTATTTTGACTTTCTTTTATCACAGAAAAGTATCACTGATCTTTGTTTTAAGACTTGCTTTGTTGAGATTTATAAGTTTGTAAAAGTATATTTTTGAAAGTCAAAAACGACGAATCCTATTTTTATTTGTTTCTTTCTTCTTTCTATATTTGAGCTAACGAAAGGATCTCATCTTATCTATTAAATAAGAGCACCGTCTCAATGACAAGTCTTCTGCAAACCAAAAATGTAAAATAATGCAAGAATAACATAACAACATATATAATGTAGTTATGAGCACCTTTTTTCCAAGTTTCTTTAACAGATCAGTTAAGGAAATCAGTATTTTCGACAAAACTTGTAACATTTTTCTAAAGCATTTCTGTAGCCTCCCTCCAGTTCGTTATTCAACAAATATAGACTAAATATACTTTTATTATTTGTGGTATTTTGAGTGCTAGTTTTTAAGAACCTTCGTCGACAAAGGGTTAAAGCATAACTTGTTTGAACCCTTCCATTAATTCTTACTGGCAATTTTCCTAATATTCTTTTCCCGGATTATTGCTTTTTGTAGCATTTTACTGTTTTATATTAGATTCTTGAAGTGATTCGTCTGACCACCAGTTTCTACGTTTTCCATGTCATAGGTTATATCTGTGAAGCACCTTGTATCATTATTGTCTATACTTCGAGCAACCGATACAAAGGGCACACTGCATGTTTGTTGAACGTCAACTGATTATGATAAATGTCTGTTGTAAACTTGGATCCTACTCCAAGTCCCTCTTATTCCAGTTTGTCTCTCTCAGAGAGCAAATTCTTCTTAAAATCTGTCTGATCATAGTTCTATTAACTATGGTCTGATTGGACACTTGTATTATGGCGTTTTATTACCATTAACAAAATGCTTCCGGCGCTAATTTTCTTGTTTATTCAAATATGTATTGCCTCATCAATAAATAACTAAACAAAAGACAGTGTGAAAGGAATAATTGTGATATATACTGATAGTTCGGTTATGATGATGCCATAATACAACGTAGAAACTAATGGTCAGAAAAATCCCTTCAAGAATCTAATAAAATTACCAGAAATATTGGACATTGTTACTTCACAATTAAAAGAACAGTAAATATAATTTCGTTTTGAAAATTTTGAAAAAATTGCGCACCAATGACTACCTCAGTAGGGTAGGACACAGCAAATGTTTTTCGGTATAAACAAAATTGGAACTAGAATTCAAATTTCTCTCATTACAAACGCAGGATCCAGTGTTTCTAAAATATTGAAAAGTTTTTATCAATAAAATTATTTTTTCTTTCAAATTCGAGAGCTAGAACGAATTTCGAGAAAATGCTCAGACTCCCTTTCCTTTGATTTGATAATTGGGTGCGGGTTTTACTTTGTCAAAGAAGCTCGTGAAAACGAAGTTTATAGAAAAACTAAAACGAAGTTTTAGCCGTAGCATCTTAATATTAGCCATGTTAAATCATTTTCACAGGCTTTGGCCGGGATTCCTCTAAGAGTTCTAGCGACGCGAGTTGTGCTGCTCTACTCGAGTAAGTTTGAGTTGCTGACAAATAATTCAGCTGATATGAATTCTCATAATACTCAATAATAAAACTGAATTGTGGAGAGTGCAATTCGACGCAGCGAACTTCCTTTGCATTTGAAGGGAACTTAACTAAATTGTAATACTATGTGAATACTATACGGAGTAGTAGCTTGAAATAATTACTTTTCTTTCCAGTCCTGCGCTCAATGATCTCCGAACATAACTGATTCAGTGTCAGGGAGTCTGCAGCGATTAAAAAAAAAATCTGCACGAAAATTCCGTTTCGAGAAATGTGCTAGGATGATCAAAACGATTTTTTAAAGCAAAAATGAATCCTCCCTAAGGACCATTTTAGAAATATTTTCGGGGTTTTTTTGGTTAAAAAGACCGTAAAATCGTGTTTTTAAGTGTGTTGTGTTTTCAAGATGGCGACTGTGTTTTATTGCCCTTTTTCTAACTATGGAAAATCTAATACAAAAGGAACAACAGAACACATCTTATCTCTAGGATGCCAAAATTATGGTGGTATGGTTAATAGGATTGTAGATAGTTCTTTATCGGGACGCTATTGTTTTATGTAGTTTTCTTAATCCTTCTGCAAATAAAAATGTAAAACTTGACCAAAAAAAGAAAGAAAGATCCCGTTTCTTTTCACTGCTTGGCGGCACAAATCTACATGAAGCATACCATAGGGAAATTATATAGGATATATATCAGATTATAGTTTTCCTAAGCACATTTTCGTTTCAAAGTTTTACAGACATTGTTGCATGCATGAATGTTTAGTTAAAATGGACACGATTATAAAAAAAAGTTGTTATAGAACAGACTTCAACGATTCCTCCGGTTAACATTTACAAGCCTCTCACCCAGTGATAAGTCCCCCCTGATTATAATCCCACCCGATAACCCTTACAAAGTTAATGCATAGGCCTTGGGGTTATAACTGGAATTTTAAGGTAACCCGTCAGCGTTTTGTTTTTCTTTTCTCTTCTGAGCTGATATTTAGCATTCATTATGAATCCATGAGGTTGGTTGAACTTTTTATTCCGATTTATTTAACTTATTTAACAAAATTGGTGAATGACACTTATTTATAAGCAAATTTGAAATTGTTATTTTATTATTTTTTATTTATCTGTGATTTGTATCCAAGGGCCATGACCAGGATCTACTAGAACAAAGGTCCATCTTTGGTCCAAAGGTTACATTTCTGACCAGGATTCATTGGACTGTTAGTCCTACACTGGAACGCATTGGCGAACTCTTGAGAGTTGCTTAACGCACCAATCACCCTGTGGAATAAAGTCTAAAATCAGTGTTCATAGGAGATCTCACGAGCTAGGTTTATGAACAATAACCGGGAACGCAAGAACGTCATTTTTTTCATGTTTAAGAATTGTTTTTACGCTCTTAAGGGAAAAGCTAGATTTCCAACCATCACGGACGACTAATTCGTCTAATTCGCCTCCTCGTTCTAGGCAGTCCGCGTGCGTCCGCCATGTTCGATCTATACGAGTATATGAAAAGCCCAAGTGACAGACAACTTGAAAAAAATATCAGGGATGATAGATATAGCCATACTTAAATTTTTTATCCCAATATTTGTTCTTGATAAAAGCTTTAGATAGTCCAACAGGAGTTCCACCGCGACAATTAATCTGTCAAAAATAATGATTATTGTGATATTTAGTATGAGCAACGCGCAAATAATTATTACCTTGCAGTCACCTGTGGCTTCATTGTCTTTTAAGATATTTCAATCGTCCAATTAAAAGCCAGATTTATAACGAGGCTGCGCATTATGCTATGGCTAGCTGACTAAATATAATGTCAGAGCCTCGTTATAAATCTGGCTTTTATTTGGACGATTAAAATATGTCGAATGTTATGATTAAAGAATTAATAAACTTTATTCATCTTGGTAAATCATGGTGAAAAGCACTACAAAACCACTATATATGTATATCTATAAAATATTCGTGAGATAGTACATTCGTGCTGATTGGCTGGCTACCGTGTTTATATCAGAGGACAGAAATAATATCGCGGAAGAAAATGATAATAATGTTAACGTACACCGATGATTTTGTTTTGAAGACTTTTATAAGAGACAATTCATCAAACCAAAAATTAGAAGCGACAGCTGAAACAGACACGGAAAAAAATAATATTTGCTCAGCCATCAGAGGGAGAAATCCACGGGAGTATCAATGCCAAGCATTTTTGAAAGCAAATATTGTGCTACCATAGTCGAGTATTAGCAGAATATCTTGTTTGTAGATAAATAAACTTACTTAATGCAAATTAGTCAAAAATAATAATAATAATATATATATATATTATAAAATATGATTTTCCAAACAATTGAGTGTGATCAGAATTTCACTTGTGGTACTTACCTGAGCAAATCCTACGTAGAACAGCTGCTCGTTTGTTAAATTGATATTTGGTAATGTCCAGGTTTTACTGGGATTATTTGTTGCCCAAGTGTTATACGCCTGTTAAAGATACAAATAATCAAAATAGAACCAAAGTTTAATCCAAGTTTAATCCATTCTAATTAGTTATTAGTAAAATTCTACTACTATACTATTGCAAATCCTGCATTCTGATTGGCTAACGTACTCACTATCTATCAGCCGATAGATAGTGGGTAGAGAAAGCCGGCTTTGTTTTGAAAAGAATGGCGGCTTTCCCTTCGCGATTTTGTGAAGTTTCGTACGAAGAAATTCGTTGAGAATTTTACTAAAACAATTAGAAGACTCACTCTCGATTTCTATCGGCTTTGATAGTTGACTCGGGGCCGGAGCCCCTCGTCAACTATCAGCCGATAGAAATCTCGAGTTCGTCTTCTAATTGTTAATTAGAGTGTATATCATATACTAAACGTATTAAAAGCAAATCAAACATACGGGGTAACCTACTTTGTTTAGCTGTCATATTGCGTGAAAGTTCACCCTTTTTAGCAATAATATATAACGTGCAAACAACGTAAACGTTAAAAGCTGTCTAAAAAAAAGCCATATTTTGCTGAAAAAATCAATTGATTGTTCTCCATGGAAATTGAATTTTGGCACTTATGGAACGTCAGGATGCCCAAAATAGCATAGAATGATTGACAAGTAATCAATATTTTATCGCGCAAAAATCTTAAACATAAATCTCAAATATAAGGTATAAAGACGAAACATTAATGGAAAAGTGTTTACAACTAGAACCGTTCACGATTAGAGACACATACTGTATACCAACAAGATAATCTCAAAAATGTTATTCTATACCTTCAAAACAGTGAAATAATTACATCTGTTTTGCAAAAATAATTAATTGATTTTTTATTTATTTATTTATTTTTTATATGACAACTTTCTTGCAACTAGGTGTATCTGTATACTTCACCTTGTTGGCAGCTTTAAAAGCAGCGCTAATGTCGGCATAATATGCAGAAAAATCACCGGTGACCTATAAGAAAGAGTTGGGCCAGAGACACATGGTCATAGATATAACAATAAATATAAAGGAAGTGGGTGTAAGAAATAATTGGCATGCGCATAATAGCATTGACTGTCAACAGTCCTTCTTTTCCCTTCTAACTCAGTCGAGTTGGTTTTTCCCCTGTCTTGAGATTGAAGTGGCACGCAGGGAAAGAAGAAATAGGAACTGTGGGCAACAACATACATATAAATGAATTATCGCCACCTTTCACTCTTGTCAAATACTCGTCACTTCCTGCTCCGGCCAGTCTAAGATATCCTTTATAATACCATACGACACAGCTGAGTTTTCGTCTTTACAGAACACAAAATTATGAATATGCGATATCATTGAAACACCAAAATAAATATATATCGCTCGTGAATTACATGTGTTTATAGGTGTTTCCGGGGATATTTTGAACATATTTTTCCTTAATCCCTGTGTCCAGTTGATTGGTATATCTTTTCCGTTTCCAACGCGAGTATACTGTGCGTCTAAACAAATCTGATTTCCCCATGAAATTACGAGCCGATACGAAAAGAAGATGAACCAAACTCTACAAACAGCTACTGTTCTTTGATGTGGGCTTGTTGAGGAACATAGGTTGCACTGACAAGAATCACTGGTGTTCCTTACAGGGCTCCGTTTAATATCAGTGTTTCTAGTAATCTACATCCCCATTGACGACTGCGGAAAAAACTAAAGAATTACAAGCAAGATTCGACTACAGGTCGACAGCAAACTTGTCTTGTCCATTCGGCCGCTCGATCATTGGTCAGCTAGAAAGATTTCACCAGCAAATAACATTTGAGGAGTAAAATTCGAATGGAACTGCGATCAGTTTTCGCTCTCTTGGAAAACAATTGTCTTACCTATAAAAAGTTTCGGTTTTCAAGAAACATTTTGATATACGAACCCCGGATGGCTCGAAACACAGCGAAGCTTACTGGTAATCTGCTGGATCTGGAGTATACCTTTCAAACTTGACAGCTCGTTGACAGATCGATCATTTTCAACCACTGGGGATTTTGCGTTGTGTGGGCAACGCCTCATTCATTTTTCTGCATGTGTGTCCACAGTCCCTACTTTTCTTCTCCAAGCGAGCGGCCTAACTCACCCCAACTCCCGCGCGAAAAATATCCGACTCGACTGAGTTAGGAGGGAAAAGAAGGACTATAACAGAGTAATAGCGGCCATTCACAGGCTATTACATATAATCGTGCAACCAGAACAATGAATATTGTGCTGATTCGTAGACCATCGTAACCATTGTTTAAGTCGGGTTGCACATAGGCTGGAACAAACCCTGCTGAGAGTACACCGTTTCCTGATATTAAACTCCTATGGTGCTCTCAGTTCCTTGACCACCGCTTACAGACACCCTAAAACCCCCATGATACGCTCCTGACATACCTGCAATCCTAAGAATCTATAATTGGAGTGCTGCCTGGAAAAACAACCTTCCCTGGTATGCATAACCTGTAGTGTTTTATTTGACCAAAACTGACCAGTTAATCGACGTCCATGTTTGTCATATTGAATTCCTGGGAAAAAAAACTCATCATGATAATCACAGTATATGTTTTATTTAACATATGAATGCTAGGGATCATATACAGGTGATTATGCAAAAACCTTGATTTAATTTTATCATGTAGATATTTTTAGTATTTAGGAAGCGGATCAAATCAACAAACGGCGTGCAATACTATCATGATTCACCTGTAGGTGATCATAGAGAAATATTCAACTAAAATTGAATTGAATAGGATTGAATAGACAGCAGGAAATGTTGGAGTGGATGAATTGATACAGAACATAAATTAGGCTAACTAGTATTCTGTAAATCATAGGACTTTAAACGTTACTAATTGTTTTGGCCTCATTACTTGTTTTCAAGTGCGTAAAAAGAACGGTTAGCCACATGTGACCAGTTCTCTCCCTTACTACTGATTTTTCTTCTAACATTCTAATAAAGTGTAGTGGCCATATTGCGCACTCACTTCAACTAATTTCCCCTAAAATAATAAGATATTGCGTACACTACTACGCAACTAAGCCATGACGCGATTTGAGCCCACGATATGCGCGCGTACAAAAAAATAATAACGATAAATAACCTTCGAACTTTTATGGAGAAACCATTCACGTTTTGGAATCTATAAGGGCAAAACCCTCAATTACTTAAAATTGACTCGACTTATTTTCTTCTTCTTTCGAAACATGCTACTCGAATTAACTGTACAAACTCTGTGTGAACCTTACCATAATCATCAAAGCCTTCCATGATTGTCAGCCCAAGATTTGCACCAAGGGAGCCAAAATTTACAGCCCTGCAAAAATACGGTCATAAGTATAAGGGTTAGATCGCTTGCGAAACGAATCAACGAATCTTCGAATTCGTCAGGGAGTAAGTTACACATAGCTTTTTCACTACCTTTTACGTACCTTAGGAATTCACTTCGATAAAAGATAGGTCGTTGCAGGGTGGCTAATGGTTGAACTAAGACAAATATAAAAATACATAACTGATCACGGAAAAACATAATAAATATTCTGTTGATAGAAAAGATAATCAATCCAACGTTACTGACTTACTGCTGCCCATTCATAATGCTTTTTTACACGTTTTGTCTCATAGAGTCAAAGTCAGACTATTGTGGTAAAGAGACGATAACTAGCGGTAAGCTAGTGTGGGCTGCGTCGGTGTTTCTAATGAAACAGTTGTGATAAAAAGTTAAATTTTACACCGTAAGTGATCTCTCTTATTTTTTACGGTGTAAAATTTAACTTTTTATCACAACTGTCAGACTATTGTGAAATGGTTTGTCAGTGTGCATACATATTTAACGATATTATCTTATTCGATTAGAATTATTTGGAATTATATTTCTAATTAGATTTTACACGTAAGTCCAAAATGTCGCACATTGTTGGAAACAAGGCATCCATGGCCAAATGCAAAGAAGCAATATGATGTCTATACAAAGTATACACTTGTTCGGTTTTACTTTCTTTCTTACATTCGAAACACAGCGTACAATTTTACAGCATCAAATTATAAGAAAACGCTCTAAATTTGTAAATTTGGTGCTGAATGCCTAGTTTTTATGTAACTCGCCTGGCCGTGCGCCATTTTGCACCTATTTTACCTTGTGCACGTGCATTTTTTGACATAACATACTTCCTCTTTTCCTGTTTTTTTAAAGTTAATTGGATTTTTTTCATCATGCATGTAATATGTTTACTCTCAGTTCGTTATTTTCCCTATGCGCTATTTGATTCTGTTACATTTGCAACATTTAAGGTGCAGAATAATTGGTAACATTTTTGGTGTTTTTTTCCTGCACTTTCCAGTACATAGACACACATTTGTAAATACAATTGTAAATTATTTTCTGGGAATAAGAAAAATCCTTGAAACCTTGAGCACTTACTTAACCAGTTATTATCTATGACATAGATAGACCCATCGTCACCTTCGTGAGCCTGAACTGGCCACCTGAGAGATTAACAGAACCAACCGTCACGAGTTACAATTTATCAAACATGTTGTCACTGGTATAAAAAAGTGTATAAAAGACACATACGTTTCGGTCCAAACACCTTCCTCATTGTGAAGAAAAGCACGCGCAAGATATATTAAAACTAGTGCTTAGCGCACATTTTGCCAGAATTTATTAATGTTGGATATTTTGATGGAATTTGGATGTGATCGTTCCCTGAGCTGTCATCTAGCTCAGAATACCATGCTTCTAAGAACAAACGATGGTGGAAAACGCTTTGTTTATCACGAAAAATCAACTCAATGGGTTTACTTACCAATTCTTCTTAAGTATAAAGCGTTGCTCGCGCAGGTGCTCCGCTATAAATTAATATTGAGTAGCGCACGTTAGCATTACTTACATATCATCATCATTGACAGATTGCCCGAATTTCTTCAGCATTTGTTGGTTTTTCCACTTAGATATTGCTATCTGGTTTTTGAAGTATTCATTTTTTCTGAGGATGAGCTTTAAGACACAAAAAAAAAAAATAATAATAAAAAAATTGAATCATATAGTAGCCGAAAGATATTTGCTGTGTGAAATGACAAGATGTACTTACAGTGTCGTACTTTTGAAATCTCTGAGCGACTTTGGCAGTAGTTGAAAAGTAGTCAGGAAAGCCAATTTTGTCTTCCATGGCGTTAACCTGTAATATGTGATACAGAGCTTTGCGAGATTATTACTGCTATCAAATGTGCTCAAATTATGATAACTTTATTCAAGGGTTTATGGTTTTTTTTTTTACGGGAATATACCCGGAACAGATCAGACAGTATCACAATGTTTTCTGGACTTAAAATAATTGTTCTGCAAGCCCTTCAAGCATCATGTTTGGCTTTACACTGTCAGTGTCTTTTGCAAATGAGGGATGAGGTTTGAGGTTTGTCAATGGCTTGGCGTTCCTGTGCAGAGCCGTTGCTTTGAAGAAGCAATGACAGCTGGTTTTGAACGTTTTTCGAAAAGCCTTATGACAGCTCAAATAAGCATTACTTGAAGAATTGAGAGTATTCAAAGGATTTTGCGGCAAACGTTCAAACATCATGTACAAGATACACGAGCTCGTAAATACATACACAGCCAGACATACTAAGATAATGGGTGTCGCTCGGCCGTGAAAAAAATAATTGATTTCAAGAACTAGGTCCGAAAATGACCATGTAATGTTATTTTGGAGTTGAAATGGAAAGAAATCTACTAAAAACGATTCGATGAAAATTGTAATTTTCGGCATTTGAAAATGACGTCAAAATGATTTTTTTTCTTTTAAAAGTTTTTATCAGATATTCTAACATTTCTCCAGATATGTTGATTTTCAAAAGTTTTATTTTTCCTCGAGAACATGCAGTTTATATTGGTATTCAGGCCAACGCCCTCATAACTGTTTAAGCTTTTTCAAATAATTAAGGTGTCTCTTCACGGCCAGTTTCGGGCGTCGTAGGAGTCAAAGGCATAACGTTCATTCTAAAATTTATGTGTATGTTGGAATGATACTGTCTCTTAAGCAAATAATATCGTTTACTTTCTTATAAGAATACGTGTCCATAAATTGTGAAACATCAGTCCTTGACTGCCCCTCTACTTGAAGATATGTGATTTTTGTCCAATTTTTGGATGTCCCCTCGTGCCACATCCAAGGGGAACTAAATCGGATATACTCTTGTTTTAGACGAAAAACCCTTACGTTACTTACTATGTACAGGCGGTGCACATATAAATGTATTAAATTGAATGCTTAAGCCAAGTTTACCTTATCAATGATATTGGTTTTAGAGGCAGCATTAAACCAGGTAACTGAGTTTACGTTTTCTTTAAAGCCTTTACGTATTTCATTGGCCAGTGTTTTTACCTTGGGAGATAAAAAAATCAAATCAGAATGACAGTGGTTTTAAACCAACGAAAGAAAGAAAACACGAGTAAGAAATTAAACAATAAACAACAACAACAAATAATAATAATAATAATAATAATAATAATAATAATAATTATAGTAATGATGATAATGATAATTCCTAAGGAACCTAAGACAACCTGAAGGAAACAAACTATCTTTTACTATAAAGCCAAAAGCGGATCATCTCCCAAAACGCTGAGATCACTAAAAAAATTCTATACCTATATTAAGTAAGATGAACCAAGATGATATTAAGGAATAAGACCGGGGAAAAATGTATTGAATTAATCACAACTTAGCTTAGGCCAGTAGCCCGCAAAGTTGGATAAAAAAAGTTCGAAGAACCTAATAAAATGTCAATAATAATAATAATAATAATAATAATAATAATAATAATAATAATGATAATAATGATAATAATAATAATAATAATAATAATAATAATAATAATAATAATGATAATAATGATAATAATAATAATAATAATAATAATGATAATAATGATAATAATTTATTATTATTATTATTATTATCAGTATTATTACCATTGTTATTAGAGCATTTTCCAAAAGTAAACAGGATACTAATATGAACGAACTCAGGCATTTAGTTTTAGTGCACATGCGCAGATTATGAATTACGACTCTTATATAACCTGTTATATAATGCAATACCGTCTTTTCCTGCTTACCATGTTTTTGGTTTTTTGAAATTGTGTGCGATGATCGTTGACGTATGCAGCTCCCATTAACTCAATTAAGGACATATCAGCTCTAAGGGCGCACGTTTTCGACCTTTCCTCTGTGGAAACGTTTGACGCGGCTTTACCGATAAAGCATAAATATGCTTGCCTATAAGGCGTCGACATATAGGCTATCTCGTTCTTAATCACGTTCCATACCAGGTAATTGGCTAGCACGCTATAAAAATCAAGACTCGAGATACAGTTAATGTATTTTTGATAGTTTTTGCGCTTTTTCGCATCAGTCAACTGAAATAGACGTATTTCTGTTTCTGTTTTTTGTTTTGGCATACAACAATGTGGAAACCTCTCTGTGTGCTTGTATGCACCTATTTTAAAATAGGTTGTCATCGACAAAGGCGAAAGGCGATAGGCGATAGGTCATTCGAAGACGGAAAAGGAATTGTAGATATACAACTAAACACAAATATTCGGGGCCTTTAAATAGTTTTTTTTTTTGACTACAAACACGGAATATCTCGAAAATAAGAAGCAGAAACACACGTTATTCCAGTTATTCTTAGATCTTGGAATGACTATCACCTATCACCTATGACAACCTTTTTTGAAAAAGGTATATCTTGACACTAAACAGGTGACTACACGTTATTTGATGAATTTGAAGATATATTTTAAGTACTTAAAAGTACTAACGGAAGCCAAAAGAAGAAGAGAAACAAATAAAAATGGCTAGTAAACATTTTACCTCTTTGACGCATTCTGTACCAGTTCCATTGCTTTTTTGAGGTAAGGTAGTGCATTAACATAAATAAGCTCGGTCTCAGCAACAGGGGTTTGCAACACATTATTCAAGTGATTCGTCCAGTTGAACTAGTAAATTAAAGAAACGTGATTGGTTAGGTTGATGGTCCTTGTCATGGCCCTGATCACACGTTGCTAGCAGTGTTGGCAAACGTTACGCACAACAAGGTTCGCGTGAACACGACAAGAACGTACTTTGTGGCAATGGCGTAATCTTCTCAGCCAAAAACATGCGACTTTTAAAAACTATGATTCTGGGATGTGTGGGTACCGTAGCTTTGCTTATTTTATAGCTTTGTTGATTGCTAAGATTGCTACGAACTATTATTTATTCTTTATTGGTACAAATAAACTTATTGTATTGTATTGTGACATACTAAAAATACTTTCTCGCGACTGCTTCGTCAAGATTATGGTCCTAAAAAATATTCAATAACAGAGCAGTGGAGTTGGTCGATGACTTGATATGTTTTCAAAAAAAAAAAAAAAAAATGTAGATAGTTACCTGTGGCACTTGCTGCTGTAATTGTTTCAGGGTTATCTTGTTCTTTGGAGTAATTTCGTCAGAACCAGCCAGGCTCTAGCATATTGAATATTTACCATAATACTAAATCATTACAGCAATATTGCATTTAACTGATGATTCAATGAAAAAAAAATACACTAACAATTCAAAATATGAAGAATACGAAATTACAAAACTACACTCACTTCTTTAATTTTGGTCTCAAAGTCGACAAGCTCTTGAGCTTTTTCGGTGATGTTCATTCTTCCGCCCAACAATGTCACAACATCCTTGATGTATTTCTTTTCAGCAGCAGTTCCCTAAACGTAAATTTACAATTGATAGAAATAGTAATTTCTTGTTAAGAAATTGATGTTATTTAATTTGCTATTTAATAGAAAAAAATGTGTAACAAAAAAATGAAACTAAAATTGACTTCATACTAAAGCTAAGCACTGTGGATTCGTGGTGCGTCCCTATGTAAGACAGCAAACTATGCATGGCCGGGAATAGTGGTGATTTTTATTCCGGCATTCCCCCACCCCTACCACAACAATATGAAATACAGGCCACTCACTTGATTTTTTTCTTCCTTGAGCTGGTCGATCTACATTAGGGAGACACATATTGCATTAAACATAATCCATACGCTCAGATTTGGACCCATCATTGACTTTTTTTTTAATTTGATCTGTACTTACATGGATAGAAAATTTGGCAGTACCGTCACTGACTTTATCATATTGTACATATAGGGAAAATACAGGTCCTTTCTGAGATATGTAGTTCCTGTGAATGGAACCAATGGTTCCATTAAAGTCCCAATTATCCTCGTCCCAGGCTCCGTCTTCCTCCATCATACTCCAGCCTCCCAAATCGCTGATAACTTGCCTAAGAGGTAAGTCACCAACACTCTCGATGGCTGTCCGGTTCATACATGATTGGTAGAACTTTGTAGGTACTCTCTCCACGTTCCTATTCGCTCCATTGATCGTTATCCTGTTATTCTCTAAGAGATTTCTGAAATACCTTTGTCTTGCGCGTTTAAGTTTTCTGAAGATGTCGTGGGTCACATCTCCATTTTGTAAAGGATTGTTTACCAACCAATTCCCACAAGCGTACTCATAAAAGTCATCGCAAGGGTCCACAGTAAGGTTCATCGAACTTTTGATTTGCTGGGCAGCTTCGGCACATTCCTGGGTGTTACAAACCTTGCTAGATTGAGGGTTTGTTTTGCCTGCTGTCTTAGCATATCTAGGAGATCCAATCTCTTGATCAAGAGTATTCATATTGTCCTGACTTGTTGCTACATGGATCATGGATATTACCAGTAAAACTGTCAACAAACGAGGACCTTGGATTAACGAACATCGCTTGTTCTCTCGTCTCCCACCGCTGCCACCATTTGCATTTCTTCCCATCACGACTACAATGACTCTTGCTTCGTGTCTCTTGTGATACTCAGTAGCTGTCCTTCTCGACTAAAGGATTACCAGAACTAGGTAAGCTGTTTTTCAGGCCTTTGCTTAAGTAAACATTTCATGTTACGTGTTTTCTCCATCGGTAAATCAGACACGTATCTACCTGTTAAAAAAATGGTTTAAGCACTTCTTAAAGTGCTTAAAAGCACTCATGGTTTAAGCACTCATGGTCTAAGCACTCGTTTTTCTTGAATGCGACTCATTGCAACTTGCCATAATTTTTTTTTTCTTTGATAGGAATCATCTGCTATTTGTTTTTTTGAGCACTAGCTTTTGGTTGCTATTCCTTAACATTTCCCTCTTCATGGCAAAGCTTCTCGGTATTTCAATTAACTGAAATCTTCAAATACAATTTGCTACGATTATGACCATTTCATGACTATTACAAATGCCGACAGGTTATATATCCAACCTGTTCTAAGAAGCTTCACAAGAATCTCTCGAATACCAGTCATGCGATTGTATTTGTCTCTTTCATTTCTCGTGATATTTTCTTTCAAATATGACAAAAAATGTTCAGTTCTAAAATTTTAGCGGTAAGTTCTAACTAAGATCGTAAAAACGTTTTTCAATTATTTTATTCCATGGAAGGGCCTTTATTTACAACTATTTTCCATATGTTTAAATTTATATAAATTGTTTCAGTACGTTATTTTTCGATTGCGTGAGGCCAACGGAAGGATCTCATCCTACCAGTTGAAAAATAGCTTCGTCTCAACGACAAACAAAGCTTCTTAAATTGAAAATATTAATCATGACTTTCCATTGCGAGAGGGAATATCATACGTTTTAGGATTAATTTGCTAAGATCCGTTCAGTTTATTAGATCAAGGAAAATATTCATTTTCAAAGTTGGAAAGACATTTCATAGGCTTTTCTTCTTTATCAAATTTTCAATTGATATGAATTGCTTAAGTTATTTATCGTTGCGTGAGGTTAACGAAAGGACCATATTCTACCTGTTAAAAAAGCACCGTCTCGACGACAGTTCTAAATATTTTGCCGTAAGTAAGAAATTTAATCTTCAATAGATAATGTAAGCACGTACCTTATTCGAATTATGTTTAACAGATCAGTTAAGGAAACCTGTACACTATTTGTGACAGAAGTCGAAATTATTTCAATTTCTAAAACTTTTATGTAAAATAATTGCTCCGATTTTACTCAAAAAATGAATGGCATCATTTCCTATATTATATCACAGCTTCAGTGCAAATAAGTTTCAATCTTTCTGAATTATGTATCTAATAAAGTTATTATTATTATTGTGGTTTAGTTCAACTTTTGTTTGACTTGACTTTTTACAGTATATTGCGGAAATATGAAAAAATATTATTATAAGCAAATATTTGGTCTGCAAAGTTTAATAAATCGTTTTCAAAGTTTACATTTGGATTTTGAGATAATTGGCAAAATGTAAAATCCAGGACATCCTTAAAAATCAATTTTTATATCACGGTTCTCGGGATTTCATGCTTAACCTGGGCACCACTAATTAATCAGTAGTCAAATAAAAATCATTACAGGGAAAACTGTTTGGTCGTGCCACCTGCAGTTTGTGTGATTGCAAGAGCCAATAGACATATGTTCCGTCAGAGAGAAGGCAACATGGAAAATGGCGCCATTATCGGCCTTTTGGCCTGCGTTAATGAGAACGTACGGTGCGTTCATCACAGGTAACCATATCAAGGACGGTAATACAGCTTTAAACTTGGAGAGAAATCCTAACTGTTCTACCTCCCCTTTGGGGTCGAACAGATTCTACGGCACGTTACTATAATAAAATTCAAGTTTTCGTAGCCATTTCAGTGATAAGTGATTATTTTTTTTGTTATACGCAGCCAACAGTAACGTCAAGAATGTGCAAGTTGAATAATGCAAATTCCACAGACTATTAATGATGTCGTTGAATAGATGACTTATAAACGAGGCTAAGCCTGTGCAAATGAGTCTCCAAAAACAGTGGTTTGCATCTAAATTATTACGTATCGCATTCAGAGGAGTAATTACTTCTGTTGAACTTTCTGGATCTAAGAAAAGCCTTTGATACTGTCAGTCATCAGAAATAGTTTCATTTATCGTAGATTTATAAGTTATACACCGTAGTGAAAATGGAAACTAGTTTCCATTTTCACTACGGTGTATAACTTATAAATCTACGATAACTGTTTCATTAGAAACGCCGACGCAGTCCACGCTAGTGTTCACTAGCCATCATCCAGAAATAGTTTCATCATTAGCTCTTATAGTAGAAAATCAAATATGTCATAGGTGTGCCGAAACAAACTAAGCTAATCTCATCCAATTATATAGACGGGCAAACAAGCTTGGTTTCCTACCCCTTTTACTTTAGAGGGTTGAACGCGAATTTACTTTACTTAACTGATTAATAATTGAAATGGCTAATTATTGCGCGACTGCGTTAGCTTGTACGGCGAATACAGCAGTAAACGATCGTAGCGTACTAGAGTACACATAACGCTTATAACACAATGGAGAAAGGCGAGAGATCAGATAAGTGATATTTATTGGTCAATCGACATTTATATGAAGAGAATCGCAAATTATCTACCTAATTTATCGGTCCTGGTGCCCTTGTTAGCAACAAGTTCATCAACAGTTAAATATAAGGCATGCGCAGCCATTTTGAAACTTAAAAAAATGGAAATTACACAAAAAAATTCCATATCAAGCAAATTAGATTACATTGTATAATAGAATAAGCTTTTGTAACGCTTTCCGACTGCAAATAAACAAGTTTATCGCGACTTTTTCAATTACTAATCGGCGTTTGAATATTGGTCTATAATGATATTTCTTTTCCAATTGAGAATTACATAAAAGATTTCTATATCGAACAGATTAGATCACAGTTTATAATCGACAAAGCTTTCGTTACGTTTACAATTACTAATCGGCGTTTGATTATTGGTCTATAATGACATTTCTTTTCCAATTGAGAATTCGAAATCCTTTCCACAGTCAGTTTCCTCTAGACAGGGGTACCGGTGTTTCAGCATTCAGTCTCAACATCTTAGAAACCTGAAAATGTAAATACTTCAATATTAGAATTATTTAATATAATGCTTTCTCTTTCTACAGAACCGCTTACTGTGGGCGTCACGGGTTAAGTGGGTCAACCGATGAATTGTCTACCGGCTCAGCTAATCTCACTAACGTGTACATCACTCTCCCTGACATACCTGCCTTTGGAGCATCTTAGGCTGGCTATCGATCTGGATTTATATCTATTGTGAATAATAGGAGAGAAAATCACTTCATTGTGCAAGTTCTTTGGGGATTCAAATATGACTCAATTTTACATGAGAGCGCGCTCAACTTTGTTTATCAAAACCATTCTAAGTAATTCTAAGTCGTAATAAGGCCATGTCTTTTTATCAGGCTAATGCACCGAAAAAAGGATAAAATCGCAATAATATTAAAACAATCACTCCTAAAAACAAACAGCTATACTACGCCTTCCTTTATATTATATTGCCTACTTAATGTATCCCTGGCCAGCGTTTTTCTTGCCAAGGCCTCAAAAGTCTTTGTAATTTTTTTTTTTGTTATGAAAGATTTGAAAATCACGCACTTTTTATCAACGCAGAAATATTGATTCTCCCCTTCTTTCGCTCTTTGCCTTTGAAAAGTAAAAGAGAAGTAACACATTAACTACCTCTTCAATGGGTGTCTTTATCTCAGTATATGATGGCGTTTCTCCTTTCTGGTACACATATCCAATCACCTTGAAGTAGTACATGGTGTCTTTCTCAAGGTTATCAATGACACATGAAGAACCGTCGCAGACTTTTTTCATCTTCAATTTATCTTTTACTTTTCCGTAATCCACTTGCACTTTATTGGATTGGACCGAGTGCTCTGGTCTCACGAACGTCAGAAGTACTTCAGTCATAGTTATGACTTTAGCTTGTACTTTGATAGGAAGCGAGGGGGCTGTAGAAAACAATCCCGAAGTCATTTTGAATTATTTGAATTATATGAGTTTGACTAGGGTGGTTGGGTTATAACGATGTTATTCAAATGTTATTCCTTTATGACGTAACTTTAGTTTGCGTTCATTAACTTTATTCCTTACTTCTTCTACATTCATTTCTTACTTTTGACTATTTTGCAGCGTTTTCTTTCCCAGTCAGGATATTCTCCTTTACTGGTAAAGGCAGACATCTTAACACAGTACTCAGTGTATGACCTCAGTGCAGTCACCATCGTGAAGGTCACATCATCTGATCCGATAACAATTAACACTTCCCATTTGTTTCTGGGATACAGCAACTCCTTGTAGTAGATTTTATAGCCTTTGATGATACCGTTACGTTGATCTACTGGTATGGGTGACCACGTGACGTTCATGGTGTCATATCTGACTGGAGAGATGTCAGTGATGACTGGTTCTGCGTCAGGTACTGAAGACAACAAGATAAAACATGAAAAAGACAACAGTTAGTGATAAGTTTGAGAATTCATACGAGGTATAATAACTGAGTTCACATCACCAAGGAAAACTAGAACCACTATCATCTATCATAGCTGATGTTTATATCTCTCATTTCAATGATCTTTCAAAGACAAAAGCTACGATACTACATCACTTACCATCTTCACCAGTTTTGACCACTGTTTCTATCGTTTTTTCTCCGTTAGGATTAACTGCCGATAGAACCACACGATAACTCGTAAACTTCTTCAGACCGGTCAATGTCTTGGTTGTGACATCCTTTGACACTTTCTCTATCCAGAGTCCTCTGTCAGTGTCACCGTGCTGAACAGAATGATAACCATTGGTAAAATATGAAATAATTATATTAAAAGTACTAATAATATACTATTAAGGATTTCGAAATTATGGTAATATAACGGCTACGTCAGTGAATATCTTGAACATTATTGTCAACTTGCTCAGTCACATGCTGATGTGATTCTACCGTGATCATTCATCGAAACTTTAACTCAACTTCAACGTGACGTGTATGGTCACACCTTTCTTTTCTTAATTACATTATAGATATTTTGTATTTTTTCGTGTCATATACATTAACAACGCTTCATCAGTCGCTAGCGCCGAAGCGCACCTCCCATTATTTTCAGGACCAACGTATTCTAGAATTTTTCGCTTATTTTAAGGTTTTGATCCACTAGTTTGTTTTGACCTACGGTACTTTTCTTTCAGTCTCATTAGCATGAAATCTAAGTAAGCACTGCATGAATAGTGCAAAAGGAAAAGTGACCCTTTAGTCGAGAATGAGAAAGCGAACAAGTTGAATCCCAAGAAAGTCTTGATTATTCACTGTTACCTTTAACAAATAGTAATCAACAGACTTCATGTCTATAGGTTTGAGCCAATGCACTTCGAGTTTGGTTGACCCTATATGTATCACTTTGAGACCACGAGGACCTTGAATTAAAATCACAATGTAGAAGATCCATCAAAGTTTAATTGGAAATAATTCATTTGTATTATGCCACCCTTTTTTCTTGTTAAAAATAAGTTTCGATACTCACATTCAGCTCCAGAACAAATTTTCAGGCACCGTTCTCCACCTGTTCCACTGAGACACAGACATTGGTATGATCCAGATCCACGTGGGTGGTAGGGGTGGGGTACACATTTCCCACCATTGAGACACGGACATTGTATTATACGTACTGTCACGTGTATCCTATCAAACGCGCCACATTCGTCAGTCACTTGAAAGGTAAACTTCTGATTGGATTTCACTTTCCACGTCAATAAACCAGATGTAGTGAGTGTATAGCCAGTAGCTGTAGAACTGAGTACAGAGTATGTTATGGGACGGTTATCAGGGTCTGTTGCTTTCAGTTGTATCACGAGTCTCTCTCCTTGTAAGGCATAATACGTGGACTTTGAAGAAAACTTTGGTGCTTGATTATCTGTGGATTGTGGTTTTGCAGTTGTTATGTTAGTAATGAGTTTAGGATTTAATAAAAGACACTTTTAAAAGGTTAGCACTTACTTTTTCTACTTGTCCAGGCATTTTGGTTAGCATCTGGCCAACAATGCTGGCACCAGTCACGTGGATTTGGTTCATTGGCGGCAAAACAGTGCCCGCTTATTAAGCATGAATTGGCCTAATATGAATAATAACAAAAAAGAATACAAAATGAATGTAAGGACTGTGTTTTACTAGACTCCTGGATTTGACATCGGAAATGTGTAGAGTTTGTTACGTCTCCTTTGATTGGAGAGTTTTTCTTCGCGCTCTCCGGTTTTCCCTCTCTCCGCATAACCAAACACGCTAGACTTCCCTTAGATCCCTGAGTAAGCCATGCAGTACCGTAGAACATGACCAGAGGTTATCTGAGTTTTCGATAAAAATTCGAGGTCGTTTTCGAACCTCATGCTATAATTAATTATGGCAACACTATTAATACAATTAGGGCAGAAGTCACTTTCGAAACAAGTCTACAATTAAAAAATAATGTGGCGTTGTTACCATGCCCAGCTTAGAGTTATATTCCCATTTGAAATGAGAGTCACGGCTTTGTAACTCGCTCCAATTTCAATTTACTTATTTTGTGGATATCTTAATTTGCTCTGTTATTATATGCTCAAAGGAGTGGATATATTTTGGATTTATTCAAAAGAAAAATGTTATCAAGTATTTTCATTTACCTTAAATACACATCTCCCTGATTTACTGCAGTTGATGCACTTTGAGTCGTAGGTCACTTGGCGCAGTCGTTGAACACTTGTATTGAATCCATCATTAGAAACAGAGATCAAAAGTCCCCCAGCAGGGGTACCCTCGTGTTCGTAGTCACCGAGTCTAGTCGGTGGTTCAGGCAGGGTGCACTGAACACCAAACAGATCAGTCATTTTTCCTTGTGATGCGACAGGAATTCCACGAGGAGACCAGGTACCTGGGTAAACCTAGGATAATCATCGTACAGACGTATTAGCTTCTCATTCAATCAAAGTCTTCTCAAACTAAGTATGAGTCCCTGGCAAATTAGTCACTATTTGAAGACACAATATCTCATTTCTTATAGATAAACCTTAAATACAGAAGACCCGTTTGATGGATTATTTTACGGTTGTAAGACTACGTAAGAGATTGCTCAAAAGATTATTCTAAAATGTTGTGGTTCTTATTTAAGCACAATCGGCGTACCTTTACTTCTTGTATATGACAAGTCAGATTCTTTGAAGCGATGAAATTCTGTCCTAAGAGACTGGTTTTCTTGCAAGGACGCTCTCGTATGTCACAGAGCCCGCCATCGTAAATGCTGGTATACAAATATGCAATACTTACTAACTATAACATCCTATTCAATGATGTATCAAAAATCTTCAGTCTGTAAGTCTATATTACCTACCCCAATAACTCAGGAACTGAATTAATCTGCATGGAACAATCCAGTGCAGTAAAGCCTTCATCACATACACAGGTTCTGTTCTTACACTTGCCATGTCCACTACAGTCTGAAGGACACAAGTCTTTTACTAACTCTCTGGGAGGCATTAAGTCCCCACTTGCAGTATGAGTGTAGAGTGAGAGGTTCTTTAATGTGTTATCTTCACATATGTACTTCATGGTCTCAAATGCCATCACTGCAAATGTCTTGTCTCCTGTCAGCTAAAAGTGTCAATATAAAAACAAACATATTTGAATATTCGATTTCTTATAATCATATATATTTTGTTATCATATTCAATATGATAAGTCGTTTTTTTTCTATAAATATCATATTATTATTACCAACTTTACCTTCAAGTCGTTAACACATTGTACCATGGCATTGTTCAAGTTTGATCCCGACATCTCCTTGCATGTCTGTCCTGCTTTTGTTTCTTCGAGATGTGTTTTACAATACTCGGTTGCCTCATCTTCTGGTATGACTTCTCTTGGTGATCTCTTGTTTCGTATTCGGTTTACAGCGAGTTGTACATGAGGATCATCCACAGAGTAGCTACGTTCCACGTGATCAATGATGTCATCACTGTACCAGTGACTGTCTACAGATCTTTTCATGCCGAACTGTGATTGGTCATTTATTTGAGTGTTGAGTACTTCTATCTGAGTAGCGTCGATTCTTGTGAAAAGGTTTGCGTTGTCATCACATTTTTCATCCTGTTTTGTTTCACCTTCGATGCCACAATAGCAGGATCTTCCTTGTTCAACTTCCTCTTCTTGTTCTTGCTCTGGTAAAATCTCAAAAAAGCTCTTGTCTTCCATAAGGCTGTAAAGATAATAATTAAAAGCAAATTTGTCGTTATCTTTGTACATGTCTTTGTGCATGTCTCATAATGATGATTTTTTATGTTTTGAGGTTTTAAGTGATATAAGGCCAGAAAATCGAGATAAATTGTGTCATTGTCTTACCGCCAGCTTGCTGCAAATTTTGTTTCATCAACATGAGCTTTACCATCGCCTCCCTTGCTAAAATCGTCTTTCTTATCACCGTTATAATTACCACAAAGCCCCAAAACGTGTCCCTGGTCAGTAGATGGTGCATTGATACGAACATCCAGTGACCTTCCAGAACGTTCCACTGAGACTCTGATGCCCGAAGACAGTATTACCTTCACATTTGATAAAGAAGCATGGTAAGACAAAACAATACTTTTAATTATCATTTTAATTACTAAAATCCCTATTGTCTTCTTAGGAGTTCTGAGTCATAGACATCTGTTCAGTTTACCTCTTGCTCTAATGATGCGCCACTAATCTTCTTAGTGATTTGTATTCCTTTTGATAGACTTCCAGGACTTCGTTTGATAGTCCTTAGTATTGTAGGCACTGAATCTTTCATTTTGTTACACATAGTTATCACTATGACGTCTTTTCCCTCTCGTATTGCTGCACCACATACACAGGTCATTTGTCCAGCACATACCCAAAGACGAACATGAACCTGTGGAGAAAAGGAATTAGGGGATATTATCAATGCACTTAGGTTAGAGTAGCTTTTCAAAGCTAGAAACCGAAACAACCAATCACCTTCTCAGTAGTCATTTTACCTGGACTTTCTTGGCTTGGTTGCTGTACATGACATAATCTCCTAGCTGATTATAGAAAAATTTTCTGCAAAAATTTACGATATTGAAATATTTATAACTAAAGGTTTGGAAGTACATAGTGTAATGGAAATTAAAGGGTAGAGCGGACGTTTCGGTGTCGATCGGATACCATAATAATAATAATAATAATAATAATAATAATAATAATAATAATAATAATAATAATAATAATAATAATAATAATAACGATATTAATGATGATAATAATAAATAATAATAATAATAATAATTTCTGGGCTTCTGTAGTACGTTTTGCAGAGGATATAGTTGTACTTTTTGGCGCATGCAGTTTTATAGTTCTTAGGTTTTTATATATCAAGAAATTTCAGTGTCAGTGAAAAAGGATAATGAGCTACATTTTATTATTAGTGTATCAACCATTAGTTTTTATTATGTTTTATATAAGTAACTATTTTTAGGTATGTTGGAGCTCCTAGTGTCTACACATATATTTTCAGCGAATTTTTGCTTTATAGTCATCAGTTTTTACTTTCTCTTTCCTTAGTCTAAATAGTCTTAATTTAGTATTTTTAATTTGTAAATACTATATTAATTCAACCTACGGGTTGTTATAGCTGTATCAATAAACTTTCTATCTATTTATTTATCTTCCATTATTGGATACACGAAATATTTTTTGTTAAAATTAAAGACAGTACAGAATTAGAGGGGGGGGGGGGGGGGGGAGAATTAAGAAATTAGAAATTTACCTTTGGTCAAATGTAAACAAAATAGGATCGGTGGTAGTTAGGCACAAGCGCGTTTCTGTGTTATCCACTGTAACCTTAGTTAAAAAAAGTATAACAATCATCTTTTAAACATTTTATAATTGAAAACGGTGCCTCGAGTTTCTAGCATAGCCTACCTTAACAGCTGGCATTTGATAGTTATCCACATCTGACCAACTGGTGCTCATGGTGTTTGGTTTGAAACGAAAGAAGAAGCTTTGTCTTTGATCTTGTTGGTTGTCACAGATTCCTCTAATTGTGATTGTTTTACCATGAGTTATGTCTTTTGTCTTAAGTTCAACTTGACATTTGTCAACTGCAGCTTGTCGTCTTTGTGATTTGTACTTTTGGGGTATCAACACAGACACCACTACACTGTCAGATCCAGGGACATTCATGGCGGGTAAAATAGGAACAGTTGGTCTTAAGGTAACTGTTATGTTTTCTGCTACGTTACATTCTTTGACGATCACGTGACGTGGAGAAACCTGGAAATATTGAACCAGTTAAAGAAAGGTTAATATTTCCAATTGAGAAATTTTCCAATGTTTGAAGAAGCTGGTGCATACCTCGATTCCCACGTAGTACTGATTACTGTCTTTTCCTGTTGCTGTCCACTTATTTGTCTTTTTTGTCGAAAACTTCATAAAAAGTCTGCACCATAGCTGAGATAATAAGAAGAAGATAGAAAGAAAAAGAAAACACATCTGGTTAACGAACTCAATGGTCATTAAAATATTCGGACGATATTGGCCAAAATGAGTCTATTTTAAGGCCTTTTGAAACTGGAGTTTCTTTTGAACTGCATTAATTTTGAAAATATTGCAGTTTTTTTAAACACTCCTGGATGATGCTTTTGTTTTATATTACTTTCTCTCGATCTTTCATTAAACTTCTAGCTCGAGCAAATTACGTAGCACCTGAGGCTATACTGGCTAACGAAATCTCACCGTGTCGCCTAATGCAAAGTGATCTGGAAGTGCAATGGAACTTTGCCTTCGAGTACAATCATTCTGAGTATCTGCTGGCTGGTCTGGAACACACCACGTGTCTTTCTTGACAGGTTTAGCTGATCTTCCATACCATTCAACCAGGTACGAGACGTTCTTCCACACAGGAAAGTCAAAACTGCAAACCATCTCAACCTTGGGCACAGCAGAGTCATTACGGTATGACACAGTCGGCTTAGGAACGTGTTTGATCGGGAAATCTACAAAGAAATTGTACAACACGCTTGTGTTAATTGCCCAACTTCACTATGACGTCACATCAAAACAATCTATGGTTTTGAGATCATGGTCGCCAGAGGGGACAACATAGCAGCAAGTTTGGTTCATGATATAGTGGAAAGTGAGAGCACCTAAGTATTACACTACATATTCCAAACGAAAGAAGATTTAACCTAAGTTTCTATTATACTTATCCATGTAAACAAGCTGTGCCATCATAGTGAAATTGGTCAATTGAGTTTGAACAAAGGCAGCTTAATCTCATTATCTGGCAATAAATATATTGCTCGACAATAAGCCATAAGTACACGACAAGTGCCTATGACACATCTAACAATATTCTCAGTACAGGTTCTACATGAGGTGAGTTGTTCAATGACCAGCAAAGGCAATAAAAATGCATAGTTTGTCTGCTGCGCTTTGAAGTTAATTACAACATAAGTAACCCAAGCTATGTATGATCATACTTAGAAGAAGTCATATATGGGAGATATACTAAGAAATACTAAAAAAAATATTAATAAATTATTTTTGAATTACACCTTAGTGTTCTTTGTCTTTTATTTCAATTCTGGGGAAAGTTTGAAGTCTTTCTAGTTTGATTTGATTTAGTTAATGCCTTTTGAACTTTACCCCATCTCTCCTACCTATAATACGAAGTATTATACATAGCTTGGGCTTACAATATATCAAATTGAAATACCGGTACAGCTTTCTATTCCTTTGGGGCATGGATCACCTATAAGAAAATAAGAAAAAAATAGAGATTTTCACGTTTTCTTTTACATGACCAGGAAATGATTGAATTAGAAATGATCATACTATCACCATCTAAACTCGTTATGTCACTGCTAGATATATTCTCATATTACTCAGAGTCAACATGAGTCAAAAGAAAGGGCTTTTCGAATGTATAACAAAGCTCTGAAAATGATTGAATAGAGATCATATTAATTTAGATGATTCGTGTTACACGACTTTCTGTGTAAGACGGTCAGTACATTCTTTATCATCATAATGCATTACGTATTGAGCAGTGACGTCCACTTTTGAGCCATCCTGGGCAACAGTAGTAGTGAGTATAAGTCTCTTTCTTCCTTTCTTCTTCCCAATACCAATTTTCATAATTATAGTAATATCTAAAAGCAAGAACATATAGGAATTAATATTATGTAATCTTTCAACCAAAATATTCATGAGCTAGAAACTTGAGAAATTACAAAGAAGAATATAAGAAATAAGAGCCTCACTTTTCGATGTGGGATAATGCCTAGCCTAGCAATTTTGAAGAATTTTTGTAAAAAATTTGCAAAAAATGAGGTGTACATTGACGTACACCAACGGAGGTCCAAGGCACTTTTAGTCTCCTTCGCAGCCGTCATTAGTTTCGGTCCCAGATCCACTAGTGAGAGGGCCCGGGAGGATCTGGGACCGAAACTAATGACGGCTGCGAAGGAGACTAAGGCACTTTATAATGTGAATTTTTGCAGAGAAGCATAATACCTTGATATATTGGTATATTTGAGTTTTGCAATTTTTGCAAATCGCTGTATATACATATATTACATATAGCTCTTTAAGCTCCTGGGCGACACGTGTTTAAATAAACTATCGATTGATTGATTGATTGTTTTATTGATTGATTTCGTCACTGAATCGTATCGTAAATCCACGAGTTTGACATATGGAGCATTCGGTTGAAAAAAGGTTTATTTATACAAATATATCCGTATCCGAGTCATTATTATCTCTTAAGCCTGGTTTAGACGTCTCACATGTGCCAACTCTAATGCAGATTAATTAATGTTTTGCTCATGTGCATTAGATTTGGCACGTGAAGTTCGACGTCTAAACCGGGTCTTACCTGCAAAACTCTAGCTCATTTTCAGATGAATAATTTAAATCGCACCAATCCCACAGCATACGTTTCAATCTGCTTGACCTTGTTTTAGTCACAGAACAGACGTTACCTCTATAAGAAGATAAAGAAACAAAACTGTGAGAAGCCCTAGGTGAACAGGAACGTCGTTTTTGCTATAGAGACTCTTATATATGTTTTTTTTCTTAATTTCGTGTTTTTTTGTTTTGTTTTTGTTTTTATTTAATCTCTAGTATGATGATAATGTTGGTTTGCGTATGATGATGGAATATGAAATGTATATGTGATCGTACCATACTGAATGGACTCAGAAAAAATTCTGAGTCCCATCTGGGGCTCAGAATTTTTTCTGAGTCCATTCAGTATGGTACGATCACATACACATTTCATAATCTCTAGTATATAGAAGATACCGTGAAGAAACTTACCCCAATGGATCTAGTTCACTTTCTTTGCTCTCTTTCAGAACCAAGAATACAATTACAATTGCAGCCCATGTCTGAACAATGCACTTGTGGTTCATGTCTATAGAGCGGATATGAAGATCTTCTAGTCCCTGGTTACATATCAAATAATAAAGAGGTTAGGAAATTGATAACGAGGAAATGCCTAAACCACATTTGTGTTCAATTTTGGAAAAAAATAATAATAATAAAATACACCAGAGATGCTGGAGTTCTCCGTGTCCAAGATGCGCAAGGAATAGCGTTGGACATTAATCTTATACTGATAATTGAACGGCATGGAGTGCAATTGTTGTCTAAATACTGGGGCCCTTATTTTGAAAATTACTATTCCCTGAATTTATTTCAGACCAAATTGCACAACATGGAGTTAAAATAATGGCATCAATTTAACGAATCAGATTGCATGTAGGAGAAGGAATATCCAAACAGATCACTCCCGAAATCAGAATAAATACATGAACAAATAAAAAAATTAGACGAACTAAAAAATCAAAAATCGTGCAAAACACACTATTTTTATAAGATTCAATTTAAGACCATAAGATGGACCTACCTACGAATGGGCAGCTAAAATATCTTTTAACAGTAATTGGTGTAGTGTGCGGATCGAATAAAGAGAAGCGCATTCGATGGACGTCTGAGCAAAATACGCAGTGCTTCATAGTTCAGTAATAAATAACTCCTAGAAGGTCATATAATTTGAAGTATAATATTACGTGCTAATAGCCCTTTGAGCAGAATTGGCAAATGATCAAAGGACAATAAACAGATCAATTTCTTTTCTGTTCTTCTCCATTTCGAGAAAGTAATACAACTTAATCAATCAATCAACCAGAAGTGCTTTACAAGAAATTTGTATATCGAAACCATCCACCTAAAATATTTGTAAGAGATTCAAAAACATAGTGATCAGTGATGTTATGTTCCATCTTAAGCTTAAAATAGCTGTGAATGGTGATTCACTTCTCACTGCATATCGAAAACCCAAGCCTATGATATTTGTTAAATCTGCTCTCAGCTCTTGTACGAACCCAATACTTAGCTTAATCTTAACTGATTATCATTCCACTTCCCTCCAATTAAAGATTCCTCTCCTATTTCTTGATGAGGTCAAGTACTCTCAAATATGCTGGCTTTTTTTCTCAGCAAGGTCAGTATTTTATGTTGTAAAATATGAAACCATGCTTCCATTTGCGCAAGCGGAAATGCTCCACTTCAGAAACACACGTCTCAAAAGTTGCAAGCAGATGCTCAGCAATTCATTTCCGAGACAACAAAAAATGTTTAAAAATAGTGTCAGTAAAATGTCGACAATCGGCGGATAGTTGAACTTATGTTTATTTCTCCAATGAAACCCCTTTGGAACCTCCTATGTTCAAAAACAATTATAACATTCCAACAGTTCAAAAGCTATCAGGTATTTTTGTTGTTTGGTAAATGTTAAGAAGTTGATATTTGTTTCAAAAGCTTTTTATTTTTCTATTTTTTGTTTCATAATTGCAATAAATCGACCAAGTAGATCATCTCAGAAGCATGCATCAAACGTCTATAGAGTATATGTTTTTTAAACCAAAAAATTTTTTTCTGGCAGTGTGACATCCAATAATGACTGACCAGGGATGATAGTGCTGCAGGTCATCTTTTCATATTAGTCTCCCGAATTTGGGATAATTTTTCCCCGGTCTAGATCGCCATTCAAAAGTCCGTCTTCACTCAAACTTAAACTCTAGAACACACAAAATGGAGCATGTTTTTATGCGCATGTGTCGTACAAAATGCCTATATACTCTTCGTTGCATCACAGCGGATATCTCAGCCCCGTGGTGATATTTTTTAGTAGAATTTTGGGCCGGAGGGGGGTTGGTTGCACTGTCAACGCAGTCATTTCGTAAACTCTGTTATCTAATTCCTTCGGCATCAGTAGTACCTAGAAAATATCAATAACTGAAAATGGTCTTCCGTTTTTCGAACAGGTGAAATAATTTAACAGTATAAGGCCTTAGACTAGACCCAACTAAAACAAACAAACAAACAAACAAACAAACAAACAAACAAACAAACAAACAAACAAACAAACAAACAAACAAACAAACAAACAAACAAAAACAAAATTAAATAGCTAGGCTTAAGTGTCTTATGTTAAAATTTATTGTTAAACATAATAATCATTAAGTTCACACAAAAATAGCATATATTGTTTGATATATAAAATGCAAGTTTTAGCAAGAAAAAGATTATATCATCTTTCATAGAAGTAGCAAGAGAAAGAGTTACTACGTTTGATATATAATTTGTAGTTTCTTTAAAAAAAGTAAATAGTATGGACAAAAAAGTCTTAATTTTTATGACAAGCTTATTATACTAGTAACCTTTAGAAAATGATTTTTTTGTTCAATGTTACTGTTATATTTTTACTATTGATTAATAGAAGTCGTAAATTACCTCGAAATATAGCATTAAAAAAAATCAAAGTTTTCGAAAAAAATCTTTAAAATCGCAAACACTTCATCGTATTGAGATTTCCCTTAAAAATACAGCAATTAGAAAAAAAAATCAATTTTTTTCAAAAGAATCTAAAAAACACAAACACTTCATTGTATTTGGATACGCTTTCCCAACTATGTAATAAGTTGGTGTGTCATGCTATAACTAATCAGCACTCAAAATAATTGTAAAAGATAAGTAAATGTTTAGAGGAGGATCTAGGACTATCCCAACTGCCTTTGCAGTGCTTCTTGTTGTTTTCTTTCGTTCCTATGGGATATGCACATTTTGTAATTATACTTCTACTACTACTACTACTACTACTACTACTACTACTACTACTACTACTACTACTAATAGTAAAGTCAGTGTTGCTTTAGCATTCAACAAAGACATCATAGCAAATAAAAGCAGCTAAAGTAGCAAGTTGTAGGATCTTTACTAAACCTAACAGTACTCTAAAGTACTCCAGAGTTTTGAGCATCTATTTTTTTTGAAGAATTTAGAAAGCATATATCTTTTAAAGGTATGACATACAATTTATTTAAGTAAAATTGGTTTTGCTTTTTCAATTTCGAACATATTAATTTCAACTTTTTAAATTGAAAAATGATATATTTCACTCGCAATGCATAGTCATATAACCCTGGATCCTCCTCTGAGCAATATAGATGCTTCGAAATATTGGTGGACTATACTATGGAATTTTATAGTTCTGATAGAAAAATTATAGTTCAAAATGGCTAGAATATACGTAGTAAAAATCTCACACAATTTGTTGTAAAGCACACGAACAATCAGTGTTGACTGCTGCATACATTAGCAGTCACTATTCCACTAATGGCACTACGCCATGATTTAAACTTTCGTTTCACTCTCCCCCTCTTCATCGTCATGCAAGTTGAGTACCAAGTTGGTTTCTCCCTCACGTAGTTCATCGTCATGTAGTTCAGTTTTTATTTGAATCTCAACTCCCAATGAATTTAACTCCATTTCGTCTTGATTGCCATAAGGATATTCTGCAACACCAAATGTGTAATTGTGACCTGAAGGCTCCTCGACATACACTTCCTTCTTTTGCTTGTCCTTTCTTTTTCTTCTACGACAGCAACATATTATGCAACAACAAAGAATGA
This sequence comes from Anthopleura sola, assembly GCA_023349425.1. NCBI lineage: Eukaryota > Metazoa > Cnidaria > Anthozoa > Actiniaria > Actiniidae > Anthopleura > Anthopleura sola. Next base: position 2,376,813 of record JALHLI010000018.1, on the reverse strand, counting down.
CTGTTGCAACAATCACGGCCGTCGTTATGGTAACCACGAAAATCGGGAAATCAGTATCATATGCCTCCTTATAGCAGGAAGGGAATGCATCATATGTTCCATACAGCTTACATTTTTCAATTCCGAGGACTTTTTGGCAATAGAAACCAAATAAACTTATTGAAAGCTTGTAATGCGAAATGCTGCCACCATCAGCGATGTCTGCAAGACAGGCCTCAAAATGAAATCTTGCTTGTGAGACAAGCCGAGAACTGCAAAGCTGTTGAACAATTCCACTATAGAACCATTTATGACAAAGGTTGAACGCTTCTTCTCGCAGACTTTGGTTAAAGAAAACTAGACTGTAGTTGGTTAATGGAGTTGACGGTACACCTGATGGTAACCATCTAGGTGGTGGACCTTCTTCGTTTGCCTCAAGATGTATTATTTTAACATTGCTTTGGTTTGTCCCACTTGTTTCAAGAGAACCTTTTTCCATCAGGTTGTATACAAAGGCACCCACAGTCTTCCCAAATCCTTCATCAAATGGAATACTAAGAACAAGGCCATCAATATAGTAGTCAAACTTAAAGTTCATTAATTTTGAAATTTCTTCTTCGGTTTTAGCGTACTGCCACAGACGTAACTCATCCAATGCGCCTCTTAGATTGTAATCTTCAAAAGTTTCAGCTCCCCTAAGATATTTACCAAGTACCAGTGTACCAACCAGCTGTAGTTTGCCACCCATTTGCACTCCGTACTTGACAAATTTGTAACTTGCTTTTGAAGTGGTTTTCAGCACTTGCATACGACCATCGTTTGCTCTCCATGTTATGGTCAGGTGCGTCCATTCCCCTTCAGTTACGGATAGCCCCGTTTGCAGTTCTCGATCATTCCATATCACAACGACTTCTCGGTTGTAGAGAAGAGCAAAATCATCAATTCCATTACTAATCGAAAACAGAGCATGTTGCTCTGTTGTTGGAAAATGAGTAACGTTTTGTGTTGCATTAATGGGCGAACAAAGTTTATATATATCCGAATCCTTGTTGACAAGGCAAGCCCACAGCTCGATAGTAAATTCATCAAGGGTCGGAAAGGTACCGCTTGCATCAATAGAAAGATGGTTATCAGTGAAGCCAAGCATGAACCCAGCACCATTGAAATAATGTTTAGAATATGTACTTGCCAAAATGTTATTGTCTGAAGATAGTCTTTCTCGAGCTGACAGATATCTTTCTATAAGATCTTGATTCAAAATAGAAGAATTCAAAACCGCTTGTTCAGATTGTAAATTAGTTATCCAGCGTCCTGTACTAGTTCCACTTAGTCCATCTGATAGGCTATTTTTATGATGTGGAATTTCAATGGCGGTTCCAAGGGTTCCGTTATAGAACAAGATATTAATTTTCTCATCGCCAGGTAATGCTATTTCCAGGATATTAGGTGTTGGCCAGCGATAAAACGATAGCTTATCCGTAGTAAGATTCATCCATTGTTTGGATTGTGAAAGCGGGTGTTCTTTGTTGCCTTCAGCAGTCAACAGTGTGTCTACAGTTAATAAATCAATCGCCTTGACAGATAACTTAAATGATGTTGTTTTCAAAGTCATTTCTGAGATTCGCCGACAAGAGACTCTGTTATTACAAGGAACTTGTAAAATTTGCACGGTGATATTGGTTGTATTAATTAGAAGAAAGGGACCCGGAGTTTCTAGGTTATAGCTAGCTCCTGTCACAGTTGTGAAGTGAGGGTCTCCATAGTTAATCAATAGTCCATTATCAGAGACATTAGCTGTTACGGCAATATTGCAATCACCTCCAGTCCAGCCTTCAGAACATTTTGAACACGGTAAAGTATTTTGGGAAAAGTTGATTGTTTCATTTTCACCGCCTTTCCAATGTGGTTCACAGCTACAGAAACCGTTTTCAGCATCACAAACTCCATGTCCATTACATGTATTTAGTAGGCCTCCAGGACAAAGATATTGACAGTTTTCACCCCAATAACTATCTTCACATTTGCACCTTAACTCATCCGTAGAATTTGTAGATATAACGGGATAACCAAAAATACACGACGTTTCGCATTGCTTACCAATCCAAAAAGGAAATCTTTCTTCAGGAAATAGATTGCACAGTTCTTGTGCAGGCCAATCTGTGAGCCTTAGAGCTGCTTGACAATAGTCGGCAAATGATGTAACCGAATAGACAGAAGATTGATGATCCAAGGAAATGCTGGCTTCATATAAACAGTTGGTATAGAAAAACTGGGCAATTCCGTCTCCGAGTGCTTTACAGTTCTTGAACAATGGGCCAGAAAGTATCACAGCGAAGCAAAACGATTTGGCCTTTTCTTTGAATGTGCTATTAGGAAACGCCACTTCATCTGGGTTGTGTGTAGCCATGTTGGAGCCTGAGAATCCCCATTGAGGCTTATGGAACATTTTGAAGTAAAGATGACAGCTCCCGACAATATCTTTAACCACACCACCTTCTACTTGGTCTAACTTCCACAAATGCAGCAGATCCTTATACAAATCAGGTCTTACATTTAGTTTCCAGCCATCTTTCACAAGATCAACATTACTTCTCCTTTTCCAAATCCTCATTTCATCAATCTCACCAAAGAAGCTGGAGTTTGGAGGTATAGCATTGTCTTTCGTGAACTGCCATTGTCCTAGCACGAGTACCCCACCTTGACTCCAGACTTTAGTGTCCAGTTTGAAAACACGAATCTTAACTGTGCCAAGTGAATTAAAGAGATATACTTTCAATGTACCTAGCAACTGATTGAACACCAACGATATTTGATTCCACTCTTGGATTTCTAACGTTAGCCCAGTAATATATTCTTGACCACGGTAAGATATTTTCAAAGTCCTTTCATTTATAATGGCGAACGAATTGTCGTGAGCATATGAAAGAATAACTCCTCCAAATGAGTAGACTTTGACCAAAAATTCCAAGGTAAGTATTTCCACGTTTTGTAGGTACATAGGCTTTGAAGTCACGAAACTGTCTCTGAATATAAGGTTAAATCCGCTTCCTTCTAGTTGCCGGGGCTCTCTAAAGTTCATGTACCTGTATACGAACAGTGACTCTGATTCTTGAATGGCAGATTGACTTGTTAATGCTTTGACATTTTTATCTACATAATCATTGTTTAAAACGTTTCCAGTTGGTAGTAAACAGGAACCAAGCAAACCAGATGAATTAGCACATAAAAATTGCGGTATGGAACACGTTACAGAGAGACTATTACTCACTCGAAGTTCAAACTTAAGACCATGGGGGCCGGTGATGGAATACGAAAGGCTAGAAATCCGGGTCATGTTGAAATCGGTAGAAAGTTTTGTGAGGTGGTTTACAGCTACCAGGTGCTTGTCTACCCATACCAATGGTCTTATGGTTGCTTGTCTTCTGACTGTCGTTAAGGGTGCACGCACTACAACCTTTAAGTTCTTGTAAGTGAAAGCAAAGCCAACTGTGCAAATTGGATAATATTTCTTTTGCTGAATACAAATTCCTTGGCGTAGCTGGACGACAAAATTGTTTATCATTGACCGCAAAAGGAAAAACTCGCCTTTAGACTTGACTGTATAACTGACACCATTGAACGTGGTGTAATATCCATGTCCAATTATAGATGCAACTGCCACACTCTCGTTCTTTCTTGCTATTTCTGGGCTAAAGGCATATTGACATTTTGTTCCATACCAACCTTGGCTACATGAAGTACAGTTCTCGTTACCATCCCAATTAATATCGCATTTGCATTTCCCAGATAGATTATCGCAGTATCCGTGATCACCACATGGATGTAAAATACCTCCTGGGCAAGTCTTATCACATTCTTCTCCCCAATATCCATTGTCGCATCTACAAACATTTTTATCTGAATGGTCTGCTTTACCAAAGACGCATTTCACATTGCACTTTTCACCAATCCAGTCAGGGAAGGCGATTCCTGGAATATCGTTACATAGTCTCTGGGCTGGCCAATGTGAAAGAATTAACGCTTCTTGGCAGTGGTCCGCAAATGTGAGAACAGCACTCAAAGAGGCTCCCAAATCACCTGTTTCCCCAACATTCTGTAAACATACCAAGTAGTAAAATTCTAATTCCGACTTAAGAGTTTTGCAAGATGAAAACAGTTGTGTCCGGTTAAATATATATGAGCACAGACCTTTGGCTTCAATTTCAAACGCAGTGCTTGGAAACACGGTGTAAAAGGGATCCTCGGATAAACTAACATTGATTTTTACATTGGCGTCAGAATATACCCATGTTGGTTGTCTCCATGGTGTCAGAGGTAAAAGTAAGTGTTCGTCACTGATTAAGTTATGAACAACGTTGCCCTCGCCGTCGTTGAACTTCCATAAAGCAGATATGCCTGGATCTGATGTTAAAACATTCATACCCAAATTCTGTTGAATAAGTACCGGATCGAATGCTCTCTTCCAAATGCGCACTTCATCGACCATACCACAAAATACAGCGTCTGTTACTTTTTCTGTATCCCCCGGAGAAAGCTCCCACTGTCCAATTGAAAGAACTCCACCACTTGGAAAAGGGTTTTCAAAGAAAGAATAAAGTCTTCGTTGTAAGCTACCATGAATATCGAAATGATAAATCTCTAAAATGTTTGTCTTGATATGCCACACAATTGACACATGACTCCATTGGCCGATTGCAACAACAATACCAGTATTGATGACATACGTTCCTAAATGCATCCTGATTGTATAATCAATACTAAGTGCGAATGTCTTTGAAAATGAGTAGGCCAAAACAGTTCCACCTTGTTTAAAAGGTTTAAAAAGAATCTCTACTGTTTTATCAGAATGTTCTGGAAATCCATTGAATAGTTGTCCTGTTGAGGCTCCACTGTTGTTAAATAAAAGGGCATACATAGCTCCATTTGGCACTTTGGTCTCTTTATAATTGCCGCCATCCGATTGAAACATGCTATTTCTTTCGTCAACATGATGTTGCTTCATTAGCTGTAAGTTGATGTCTTTTTGTGTAGCGTTTGATATGCTTAATCCATAAAAGTCGTTATTGGGATTTTTGTCACAAGACCCCATGATACCCGTAGATGTTTCACACAAAGATTTATTCACAGCAATTTTGGAGGTAAGGTATCGTCCATGAAGTCGAATGTAGATTTTGAAAATTTCTTGCCATGACAACACATATTGGTGACGGGATACGATTGATATCTTGACTCCCTGAACAACTGGTCCTACGAATGTTTCTGGTTGATTCAGCAGTATCGTGTGATTGTTAACCCAGATAACTGGTTTTCCACTCGAAGTATAAGGACCATGGAACAATACCACTGTATTGGCAACCCTGAAAGCCAAAGCGTTAACACAAATGGAATGCATATTGCACGGAACCTGACGAACCTGAAGTATAATTTGCATGGCAAAATTTGAGATAAGTGTAAATTCTCCTGGATACAAGAAAGGAAAACTGATGCCATCAAATGTAATATACTGTCCGCCTCCTGAAACCATGGAAACTACATTTGCACTTGATAACGATGAAGATTTAGTTAAAGAACAGTCACCACCAGTCCATCCAGTTGAGCAGCCTGAGCATGTTAGTGTTCCTTTCCAATTCACTTCACAGATGCACAATCCTGTTTTTTGATCACATACTCCATGATTATTGCATGGCTGCCTTGTACCTCCAGGACAAACCTTTGAACAGTCGCTTCCCCAAAACCCTTTGTCACAAACGCAGCCACTTTGAGGATTCCGACGCCCAAATACACACTTTTCTTCACAAGCTGGTCCGGACCATATTGGAAAATCAAGATCTGGAAATTCATTACAAAGAAATTGCGCTGGCCAGGTGGGCAGGACTAATACGTTCTGGCAATAATCCGAAAAATCAATAATAATTTCTAGGACCATTTCCAATTTACCGGTGAGCGCTACTTTTCTTAAACAAGATCTGTAATAAAATGTTGTAATACCAGTGCCAAGTCCTCCACAATGTTCCTTCAGCGAACGATGCATCAAAAGCTTGCTACAAAATTCCTCTGCCTTCGCCTGTATAGATCGATTCTTGAACGAGTAAGAAGGCGTTTTCTTGTAAAAAGGTTTATCTAATATTGCGTCTGAGTACTTCCATTTTGGCTGTCGCCATGGTGGGGTTGTCATAACCATCTCGATATCACCAGTTGTATCAATAGCATCAAGTCCTTCGCCTTTATTAAATTTCCACACATGCTTGAGTTCTTTGGCTTTAACAAGAAATTCTCGATTACGTATTTGTTGGATAACAGCTGGATGAAAATAGTGATTCCATATTCGCATTTGATCAATAAGCCCATAAAATGAGGATGTTGGCTGCGGTCCTGAGCCATTCAATGATGGTATCCATCCTGCTAAAGCAATCACACCGCCAGGCTCAAAAATGTCAAACCGTGTTCTGAAGTCGGATCTGTGAATAATTCCAGTAGATGTAAAGTAGTAAATTTGAACATAGCCTGTCAATTTCCTGTAAACAAGAGCTATTTGCGTCCACACATTTGTTTCGATCTTAATGTTTGTATGGAATACATCGTCTCCAAAATACATTGTAAGGTTTCCTCCGAAGCTCGTGATGAAAAACGTATTTGTTTTACAGTACGATAGGATAACGCCATGGTGATGAACCTTGATCATAAAGTCGATGGATATGTCATTTGTAAGAAACGTTTTGTAAAAAGAAGTTGATGATATAAGAGCTGAATTTTCAAAATACAAGGCGTATGCACTGTTTGCTTCCGGGTATTCGTTATAGTTTTTATAAGAATTGACCAATATTCTACGATGACAGGCTCTAACTTTCATTTTCAGCAATAGATGCTCGATAGTTGATGTATCTGTTTGATAGATGCTTGAGTTGATAGTTCTTGACTCGTAGTCTTTAGGGCTAGATTCAGTTTTTGAACAATTAAAGAATGCTCCGAAACGCTGTAGGGATATAAGGTAGTCATCATGACAGTCACCCAATAGTCCAGTCGAGTTATTGCAAACAGTCGGAGAAACTGTTATACCCAAGGCCAAGTACCGACCATGGATACGTATTGAAATAGTAAGGAGAGGACATTTAAACTCAAATAGGTTACTAGATACACGAGCAATGGAGAAACCGTCTATTTCTGATGTTGGAGGGTTTCTGTCAATATCCAGCTCTTTGTTGTCAACCCAGATGACTGTTCTACCGGCGGACGTATAAGGTCCATGGATGACAACTGTATGCTCAACCAAACGTATACCAATTGCATTTATACAAGAGAACTCTCGGTAACAAGGCACTATTCTCACTTGTACTTCGACCGAAACTTGAGGTGAGTAAATGAGATAGAAGTCTCCCGTTAATTGAACATCAAAGCTCAGGCCTGTTAAGGTTGTTAATCGACCACGTGAGGAAATACCTCCTACGCTATTCACTCTACCATTCGTCACTAGCGTTGTTATGGCAAACGAACAGTCACTCCCAGTCCATCCAGGTGAACATGCTGTGCAGTTTTCACTTCCACGCCAATTGATATCGCAATGGCATTTTCCAGTTTCTCTGTCACATTGGCCATGTTGATTGCAAGTGTTGGCTGCACCGCCGTAGCAAATGCCAGAGCAGTTTTTCCCAAAGTAGCCTTTATCACATTCGCAAATTTCTGAATCAGTTGCAGCGGGCTTTCCAAAAATACAAGGCGTTGAGCAATTTCTTCCGATCCATTTTGGAAAATCTCTTTCAGGAAAGTCATTGCAAAGAGATTTAGCTGGCCATTCGGTAAGATTCAGGTTGATTTGGCACACGTCTGATAAAGCTATGATAATATCCATACTTTCAGAAGTTTCGGCTGTTTTTACAATTGATGAAACGCAAGCCCGTAAATAAAATTGCAATGTTACATTTCCCAAATCAGAGCACACTTTGTAGATAGGACCAGAAAATATAAAACTGTGACAGGTTTGCTGAGCAACTGACGCTATTGTCTTGTTTTGCTTGTTCAAATTTGTTCCAAGGACGAGATCTATTGGGGCATCAGAGAAAATCCAAATAGGTGGATTTAAAGGATACTGAGGGAAAAACAGGTTATTTTCGTGAAGGGAATCTTTGGCCATCACTCCTTCTCCTTCATTGAATTTCCATAAACCAGTAAGCGAAGGCGCGTTAACTTGAATATTTGCTGACCAACTTTGCTTGATCATAACATAGTCAAAGGCTTTATTCCAAACATTAACTTCGTCTATTTCTCCTTGAAATACATGATTTATCCTCACACTTTCAGCTCCAGAGGATGGCTGCCAAAGACCAATAGCTAATGTCCCTCCATCCTTGAACGGAATTATCTTGATTATGAAACTCTTGAACCGCACAAGCCCCAAACAATCAGTTACGTATACAGACATTTTAAGCTTATCGCGAGCGAATACCACGGATATCATGTTCCATTTATTGGAGTCCGTTACTAGACCAGTGTCATAAACGTGAATTCCTATACCGACTTTGACTGTCCCGTGGTTGCTGATATAAAAGGTAGTACTTGTCGCGTACGACAAAATAACGCCGCCGCACGTATAAGGATCGCATGATTTTGACATTAGCTGTATAGTGACACTATTGTTACGAAACAAGTTTGTTACGTGATCAGATACAACTGCAGAAAAGTTGAAATTCAGGCAGTAGATGCCACCGTAAACAATTCGTTTTTCCTTGTGTATTTTCTTTTGAAGAATTATTATGGAACCTGTGTCGTCTCCCTCCTTAGTTGTTACTTTGAAATTTTTCTTGACAATTTCATCAACTGTTGTCTTCGATCTGTTTACTTTCTGCAACTCCGACAGAACTGAATCCACTTTTGGAGAAGTGCTGTTGTTGGTACTTGTGGTAACATTATTGTCTTTGATGTAACTTTTACATGATCCGCATAGGCCTCTAAACGTAGCACAGACTTTCAATTTAGATTTTGCTTCGATGCTCAGGTAACGATCATAAAACGTTATTTTTAAAGAAACTTGTCCATCTATATCAATAGTCTTTGTCTTCACAGATGTTTCATGAATTACGATTCCAGCTTGTAACAACTCATAAGCATCTTCATCTCTAAAATCGTATCCGTTCACGTGCCATATTGGAACCTGGTTTTTAGCATAAGGTGCATGGACACTGAGTTTGGTATCACGATACGAAAATGCAATTGCATTTAGGCACACAGTATCAGAATAACATGGTACTTGACGAACTTGAATTTCCAACTTGGACGAAGAGATCATTAAGAATTCTCCAACCACACTAAAGGTAAACATGGACCCATCAAATCCCGCAACAAATCCATTTTCTAAAATGTTACACACTTGGGTTGATGTACTGGCTATCGTGGTGTTTTTCACAGGGTTAGAAACAGCTATGGAACAAGAATGGCCAATCCAGCCTTTGGAACAAGATTCACATTTGTCATCGCCTCGCCAGTTTGGAGCACAAATACATGCACCAGTATTTAAATCGCATTTTCCGTGCCCATTGCAAGCATTAGCAGCTCCCCCTGGGCATTCCACTGAGCAATCTGCAGCCCAGTAGCCAGTGTCACAAATGCATTTGTTATTTCTAAAGACGCCATTGACACATGTCATACTGCAGTTATTACCGACCCAATCTCCGTAGCGATGATCGGGAAACATATTACAAAGCTGTTGTCCGGGAAGGTAAGTAAGGTTTAAAGCAGACCGACACTCTGTTGCCATGGAAACGGTTGCTCCAATGGCAGCATTCAACGTTCCTGTAGCTGCAACATCAGTCAAACAATCTTGATAGTAAAATCCAGCATTTCCCGTGTTGTTTGCGCACTGTTCACTGAAGGTACTTGACAAAAAGATATTCGAACAGACTGTCTTTGCAATGTTTTCGAGAGTCTTGTTAGAAAACACTGCTTCTGTATCATTGCTTCCTAGTTGCAGATTTAAATCAGAAGATGTAAATACTGGTGTGTTCCAAGGGGGTCGAGCTAGTTCGAAGTTATACAATCCTACAGAGTCTTTAGCAGTGTAACCCATTCCATCATTAAATTTCCATAAGGAATCAATTCCGGAAAAAGAAGCGTCTAAATTAACTTGCCAATACTGTTGAATCATGACATAGTCGAAACGTCTTTTCCAAATTACAAGTTCATCAATCATTCCAACAAAACCTGGGATAACCGAATTGACTTTAGTTACTTGCCATACAGCTATGCCTATTGTACAGCCTGTAGGGAAAGCACCTCTTCCAATGCCAAATGTTCTAAATGTTACTGTTCCTGTAGATGATATAACATATATTTGTATTAAGCCAGAGATTTTGCGATAGACAAGTGAGATCTGATTCCACTTCATTTTCTCCAGCGCTATATTGGTATTAAATGTTTTTAAACCAAAGTGCAATCTCAAAGTTCCATTAAGTGTTACAGCGAATGTGTCGTTTCGGGCGAAAGATATGATAGTTCCACCATAACGAAATGGATCATAAGCTTTAATATAAAACTGGACAGTGACATGGTTTTCGATGAAAATATCTACAAGTGGTTGCGTCACGATTGCCGTTTGATTAAACAACAAACAACTTCCAGCACCAGTGATGACTTGAGCTGCTCCGGCAATTTTTAAAATTTCCGTAAACCCGCTTTTACGTTTCGGAACAGTCCATTTGCCGATAAAATCGTCAATGACGTCTTGCGTTACAAGGGATAAATTGTGCAAGCTTCGAATGCCATTTAGGGAACAGTTTAACGCTTTAGAATATCCACATTGTCCAAGCAAGCCACAAGCATCAGCACAGGCAGTTTTATCCATAGTCATTGCTATGTCCATATGTGAACCACGATGATACAGCTCCACTTTAAAGTTTTCAGGACCAGTGATCGTAAATTTCTCATGAGAAACCTTATGGAATGTAAAGCCTGACGAACCGAAGTTTATTGCAATCTTTGGATTAATTCTCTTGTCGTTGACAGTCATTACAATAGATCTCGTTGATCCGTAGCTCGTGTGTATTGCCAATCTGGTGTTTCCAATGCTGAACCTTGCACATCCTGCACCAACTCCTCCCCCACTTTTAACCTGCCTTATTTGTACGCTAATCCTCAAGCGTTGTGATACGTATGCATAAAATTCGCCTGCTGCTTGAGAGTTTATTTTAAGTCCATCCAAAGTTATAAAATGACCATTACCAGAAACTAATCCTACTCCAATCGCTTGTGATCCCGTAATAGATATTGAGCAATCTTTGCCATGGTATCCAAGCGCACACTGACTGCAATCGCTTTTCCAAAGCCATTTATAATTACAGCTGCATTTGCCAGTTTTTACAGAGCACATACCGTGGCCATGGCAACTATTAACAGGGCCTCCTGGACATACCTGATCACAATTCATTCCCCAAAACGATGGATTGCAAATACATCCTTCACCTGATGTATCAGCATGACCATAAGCACAAGAGAAATCACACTTAACACCGATCCAAGGAGAAAGGGGAGAGTTTTTAAACACTTTGTAGTTACACATTTGTTTTCCTGGCCAATCTTTCAAATTCAATGATGTTTGGCAAGCGTCTGCAAAGGCGATGACAACATCGATTCCTTTCGCGGTGGAACTGTAGCTGGAGATCAGTCTCATGCAACTTCTAAAGTAAAAAGCTGTGGTGCCGCTGCCTAAACCAGCACATGCTTGACCGACAGGAGACTTTTCAACGTTGTCTTTACACCAAGTACTTGCGGTGTCTTCAAATGATGAATTTGCAAAGGTAATGGTCGTTGAGATGGAGAGAATATCTACATTAGCAGAACTGTACACCCATGCAGGAGCATTAGTCTTTTCAGGAATATACAAATGTACGCTTGATATCGCATCATGAACAGTGCTACCTTGTCCTTCATTGCATTTCCAAAGTATAGCCAGATGAGAAGCGCTACGCTGTACGTTAAGATGCCAGTGTTGCTGTATGTCAGAAATTGTAAATTCTCTATTCCAGATTCGAATTTCGTCAATATATCCTACGAACCCTTTAAGTTCTTCTACCTCTTGGTCAGTATATCCTGGTGACCATTGCCCAACTGTAATAGTTCCTTGCGAAGTGAAAAGTCCGAAAGGTAGAGTCATTGTTTCATAGGTAATCGAGCCAGCTGTGTTAATTAAATAGAGGTTCAGCACGCCAGTCGGCCGATAGTATACAAACGACAGGTAGTTCCATTTTTTAATCTCAGGTCTAAGGCTCGTACTCCAAACGTTCACACCAATACGTAGCATAATAGTATCGTTCAGGTACAAGGCAAATGAAGTAGATTTACTGTACGTAAAAAACGTTCCTTCTTTTTCAGATTCCGCGTAAACTTGTAGTTCAATGGTAACATAGTTATTGGTAAAAATATTAGGGATTAAATCAGTTGAGACCCCAACAGCGTTGAATTTCAATCCAAATTCAGCCCCAGTAGGTTTCCGCAGTTCCTCGGCCTTACCAAAGTTATAGACAAACAAGCTGTCCTCCTTTCTTACGGCCCATGCATTTTGCAACCTGGTTCCATATAGATCATTGTTTATATTGCCATCACAGTTTCCGCAAAGTGCTCCCTGTCCTTTGCACAACGATCCTTGAATACGCTGATTAAAGACGATTCTTTGATCCAGAAAACGCATATGAACAGTCAACGCGATCAGTTTGCTTACGAAGAGAAATGTATTCGAAGATCTGTATTCTAGATAAGTATTACTATCAAATGATATTTTCTTTGAAAGGAAGCTAACCATTTTACCACCATGAATCACTACAGGGACTTCACCGCCGTCAGTTGAAGCATGGATGGCAACTTGCCAAAGGTCTTGATATGCAAAGGCGATAGCATTAATGCATCTGGAACATCCATCCGCGCAGGGTACTTGTCTGACTTGAGCACGGAATGCCGGATTTTGGACAAACCATAACTCCCCCACCTCAAGAAAGTTGAAGTGTGCACCATCAAAACTGGTAAAATGTCCTCCAGATAAACCTGAGCACGTTGGAAAATGTCTCTTTGATACAGCGATGGAGCAGTCATTGCCAGTCCAACCTGGAGAACAGGCACTGCAGTCATTACTTCCTCTCCAATTAAGTTCGCAGTCACATCTTCCGGATATTGTACTACATTTCCCATGATAATTGCAGGGAAGTAAGACGCCACCAGGACATTCATTCGCACAGTTCTTTCCCCAGTATCCATGTTCACAAACACAAATACTAGTGTTCTGAACATCCGCTTTGCCAAAGATACATTGGATATCACAATTAGGCCCAATCCAGGTTGAATGAGGAATTTCGTGACACAGCTGTTTCGCTGGCGATGTTTTTAGATCAAATCGTTTTTGTAAGTCATCTGTTAATGCCGTTACTGTTTTGTATGATAAACTATCTCCACCAGTAGATTGCACTGTATTTAGGCATGCCATATAATAGAAGAGCAATTGCGCAGGACTCAAATATTGTTGGAATACAGGTATTAGCTTCGGGTTGTAGATGTTTTGTCGGCAAAGCTTCTCCGCGTTACTTTTATCTTCATTACTACTACTAAAGTGCGTTCGTACATCTGGTGGACTATCAACAGCGTATGAAAATTGCCAAGTAGGTCTTCGGCTTGATACAGTAGGTAAGGAGAATGGAAACCTTCCGGGTACTTCATTTTTGATGACATGCCCTTCACCCTCATCAAAAAGCCAATATGACGTGAGTACATTAAAGGTATTACTTTGAATGCGTTGAACACTGTGCTTGATCTGAACAGCATTAAGGTTCGTACTCCATATTCTAACGTCATCAATATTTCCTCTAAAAGGTTTAACCGGCACTCCTTGTATATTTGTCTTGGTTATGTACCACTTTCCTAACCATAGTGATCCACCTGATGAGAAATGGCCAGCTCCAATAAAGAACTCTCTTGTAAATATTTTACCTCTCCTGTCCATTTGGTGGTAAGCCAGAATACCTATAGAAACAAAAAACACATTAAAACATAACATGGCTATTAACAACACTTTAAAATAATATATAAATCTAAAAACAAATTCAAAGCGTAAACTATGTTAATGAAGCTTACCTAGCTCTCGCCGATACACTACTGATAATAGGTTCCATCTGTTTGGTTCTAATCCTTCTCCCGTGTCAAAGAAGCTCGGGCCAAAATAAACTTTAATGGTGACATCATTAACTATAGCAAATGTTTCGTCCGTAGCATACGATAGGATTGTTCCGCCAACAGTTTGGATTTTGACAAAAATCTGTGTATATAAAAATATGTATGGAGTGAGATAATGAGCATTCAAGCGATTGAAATTACTTTGCATACATAAATGGCTTTGACATGTAAAACGCTTAAAATCTTTTTTTAACCGAATGAATGGATGGAATGTATAAATACAATGGATGAGTCGGTGCATTGATGGTTACACACAGTATCTTTGCAAGATATTTCGTATTACCTGAAGAGTTAAGTCTGTATCTTGATGTAAGCCAACATTCTTGGTAAACGTTGTAGTTCCATCAAAAGCTAAGCAGTATCCTGATTTTGTTATTTCTCGTTGCTCGTGGTAAGATGTTGTATTGTATATAAACAGAGAGTTGACTGACGAAACCTCCCAACGTTTTCTTTGACTTTGTGTAACAATAGCTTGTGTTGCATTTTGTCCCCAAATCAATGTACCATTTCTATTACTGAAGTCATTAGTCATATCTCTGTCACACGACGAACATAAACCAGACTCCTTGAAACAAAGACTCCGATCTACTACTAGTTCGAAGGACAGGTATCGTCCCCATAACGTGATTTTAACTGAATTATGCTTTCTTGAAATGATGGTATTTGACACCTCATAAGTATCAGGTCGTGTTTTTTGGAAATTATAGTCTGTTCCTAAGTCTCCTGAAGTAGCAAATGTGCGATGTCCTGAAATCCAAAGAAGAGGTGCTTGTTTCTCAGTAAAAGGAGCTCGGATAGTTAGGTACTTTTCTTTGGTCTTCACACTAATAGACGATATACAAAAGGATTCGTTACTGCACGGAATCTGTCGCACTTGCACCGAAAGCTCGGGAGTATCTAGGATGTAATATTCTCCGAAAATTCCAAAGTTATAGTATACTCCATCAAAGGTAGAATAGTAGCCTGAACCAAATCCTTGACAAAACGTTTTGACAGAGGAATTCATAGTATTAGCTATAGCTACAGAACAGTCTCTAGATGTCCAACCAAGGTCGCATTTGGTGCAATCGCTAGATCGATTTGCTGTCACGGGACATTCGCATTTGCCTGTAAGACGTTCACATGAAACAGAAAATCCATTGCAAGGGCGAGCGTAACCTCCAGGGCATTCCATTGAGCAACTTACTCCAAAAAAGCCATTCTTGCAATGACAATGAGTATAATTTGAAGAATCTCTTACTCCAAATTGACAATAGGTATTGCAGGTAGGACCAATCCATTCAGGGAAATTATACCTATTGACTTCTTTACAATATGTTTTGGCATACCATCTTGACTTTGGCAATAATGTGGAGTAGAAGTCGGATATGGACATAGCAATCCAGTAAGCACTACTTAATTCATTGGTTCTTGTTACTGAATGCCAACATGTGAGGTAAAAGAAGGACACTGTTGAATCATTTTGGAATAACAGCGATTTTGTGAGGATTGACTTCGATATGACATTATCACATTGACGTTTAGCGTCTTTCAAGGCCAGATATTCTTCAAACCTGGTACTGTATACAGTAAGGGTGTCGTATGAAAACAACGGAATTTCGACGGATGAAAATACCCAAGAAATTTTTTGCCATATCGGGTATTGCATAAACATGTCAACTCCTGATATGCAGTCATGAGCAACGTTGCCTTGCCCCTCGTTAAACTTCCACAAATTTGCTAAACCTGGTATCTTTTTACACCCAACATTCCTGTGCCAGTTAGAAGAGACAGTGAACGAGGGAAGTTTTGCATTCCATAAACGTAACTCATCTATCTCGCCTACGAATCCAGTACTGGGATGAATCCCACGACGTCCCGAGGGAGAAGGAGCCCAGTAACCTAAAGCTAACACTCCACCTGGCTCAAAGACATTGACATTGGTGTTAATGGGAAAGTTGCGACTTCGGATTGCACCATCATTGTCCATTATGTAAAACTGTAAAATTTTGAATTTACTTGACCACACCAACGCTACTTGATAGTATTTTCCAATCTCCAAAGAAATTAATGTATCAAAGTCTGTGCTTGAATACTGAAGATAAACTTTCCTGCTTGAAAGCACTACTGCAAAGGTATCCATCGTAGCATAGGAAATGATTGTTCCATTTTCTTTTTCCAGTTTCAATAAGAATTCTATGGTTATGTCAGATGCTGAAAAACTGAATATTTCTCCTGTTTGTACACCGGTGTTGTTTAAAAACAGGGCATATCCACCTCCTTTAAGATTACGCTGCTCACGGTAACGATTAAAGTTATAGGTAAAAAGGCTGTTTTCCAAAGGTACTTTCCATGAAGGGCCGTAGACTTCGTGAATGTAATACTGCGATACGTTACGGATATTAACTGATTTTTTGATTTTACTCGTAAAGTCATCAAAAAAGATTCCATTGCAGTTTCCCAAGAGCCCCTTGCTTTTCAGACAAGATGTATCATTCTTTAAGTGTATTTTGATGTCCATGTAACGGTCATATAGCCTGACATCAAGTCGCAGTCCATAAGCATTTTCAATTCTGTATCTGAGTGTGGAAGTTCGACTAAAAACTAACTTATCTTCTTCGGGACCAAACACAGCCGTTAAGGAATGAGTTTCTTGCCCATTAACAAGCACTACTGGCTCACCAGAGGTTTTGAACCGTCCATGAATCAAAATGGTTGTTCCACTAAAATTTAGTGCTACGGCATTGATGCAGGAGCTTGAAGAGTAGCACGAAACCATGCGAGCTTGGACTTCCAGTGAACCGTACTCGGCAACAAATAGATAATATTCACCATTTCCAAAGAAACGATACATGACTCCATCAAGTGTGATAAAGTTCCCTAAGCCAAAAGCACTTGAGGTTCGATTATTTGCTTTTAGAACGACGGAGCAGTCTTTCCCGTACCAGCCAATGGAGCATTCATTACAAAATCTATTTCCACGCCAGTTTATATCACAAGTACATGATCCGGAAGTCTTGTTGCATATTCCATTTCCATAACATGGCGATCGTGATCCCCCGGGACAGGTGTTTGCACAGTCTTTTCCCCAAAATCCGTCTCGGCACACACATTGGTAATAGTTTTGGTTGCGCTGTTAAAAGAATATTTTAGTTATCAAAAGGTCTATATAGATATCCAATCAAACTAAATATTACTATTATTATTATTAGTATTATAATAATAATTATTATTATTATTGATATT
This sequence comes from Anthopleura sola, assembly GCA_023349425.1. NCBI lineage: Eukaryota > Metazoa > Cnidaria > Anthozoa > Actiniaria > Actiniidae > Anthopleura > Anthopleura sola. Next base: position 2,359,407 of record JALHLI010000018.1, on the reverse strand, counting down.
ATAATTATAATTATAATAATAATTATTATTATTACAGTCAAAACGGTCCAAGCGTATCCCCCTAGAACTATTAATTAATTTAATATTCGAATATTGAGTTCATTATTCACTCTGACTCCAACTTGAAAATGAATTGTCTACATGAGTTTGATTGGATTCATACGAAAACTGCTTTATAACCAGGCAAAGAGCTTCATAGATTTATAGATCCTAGCGTATTTTTGTTAAACCAGCTTGCTTTTATGAGTTTAAAGATTAACTTATGTTTAAAACTGCTAGCCGTATTTCACGTAAATGTCTGTATGGTAAATTAAAGTTATCAACTCACAGTATTCTTGGAAATGTTACATTCTCGGTAGTTCATACTCGAGGCATTGACGTAAATGAACAGTCGCTTGTTCGATGGAGGATTTGCAAGAACCCAAACTAGCGGCAACATATTGTCAACTCTAAAATGAAATAACATTAGAATCAATCAATAAACGTATTAAAATTAAAACGTAACAATAACATCTAAGAAAACATTTTTGGTCGGAGTTCTGAAATTTGAAATTTGAGAACAAAATTAATTCTGAGCTGTTAGTTGGTTAAGATATGAAGGAAAGTGATCATTGTTTTTTTTTTTTTTTTTTAATTAGTAGATTTCAGATCTCCAATCGCAACAGACGTCTCGAATTAAATATCCAGATAAGCCAGGGCGTTGATAGGTGATGTAAAATTAGCCAGAAATTTTCAATATTACTTACCTCATGCTGAAAACACGATTATGTTTTCCAGGAAGAAGTTTTGTTGGCTGCTTATAATTCAATGATTTAAGGGGTATTACGTTGCTTGAGGCAATGCCACTTGATCGTTTAACAAAACCGAGTAGTCCACCAGGCACGATTTCAGGGTTTGGCCGGGTAAAGCGATTATCCGGTCCCACATCAATATAAACATTGAACAGATTCTTATTTTCGTAACCAAACCATGCTATTACTGTTCCATTATCAAAACGCTTTAAACAATCTAAGAAAGGACGGACTTCATTTGTTGCAGTAGCGCCATCACCATCTCGTGAATCGCGGTACAAGGCATTTGTTGTTACACAGTCGACCTTACAGTTCTCCCCCACATGAGTTCCATCACATATTTTGCAGTCTGGCATGGCGTACCCTTTTGCGCATTTTTCGCACGTTGAACCATTCCAGTGGCCATTTACCGAGCCATTGTAACACGTACACACATCAGCATTAGGACCTGTTGCGTAACCATGTACACAGAAAATATCACATTTGTCATTCCATCCAATGTAATTTGTAACGCAAAGCTCGCAATTAGATCCGGTGTAACGGGGTTTACATTTCTCACACGAACTGCCTTGAAATTCGTTTTGACACTGGCAGCTGGGTATTCCTTTGACAAGTGTACAGTTACCACGGTTATTACACATCGGAGTTCCTGGACAAACAAGTTTACTACAGTCACTTCCATCAAAACCTTGATCACAAAGACATTCGGGAAGAGAAGTCCCTGATTGCATGATGCAGACACCATGACTACTACATTCAGGCTCTCCTGGGCAGTCCAGTACCTCACAAAGTTCTCCTTTACTGCCAGGGTTACACGTGCATTTAGATGAGTTACAATAACCTTTTCCAGAACATTCGATATCACACGCAAAGCCATGAAAACAATGATTACATTTGCAGATAGAGGACTGGGGTGGGTCTTCAGTACCTTGAATACAAGGTAGATCACAGCCTGGTCCCATTGTGCCATTTGTACAGTTCACACAAACGGGTGGTTCGAAGCTACCATCGCAATCCCCTTTATTCCCGCAATCTGGTGTGCCTGGGCAATCTGGTTTCTCACAACCTTCTCCTTTCCATCCCTTAAAGCAATCGCATTCTTGGGTTGCCATTAAACATACTCCATGGTTACTGCAATCAGTTCCTTCACCAGGACAACCTACAGTCTCGCATTTCACTCCTCGCCATCCTTTGCTACACTTACATTGACCTTGTATGCATTTACCATGAGAATCACACTCTTTGTCACACGAACGTCCAGTAAAGCAACTATCACATGAGCATGACTGTCCATTTAAGGTATTTGTTACATTTCCATTGACACAAGGTATTCCGCAGTCATCTCCCATATACCCTGGATCACAAGTTACACAAATAGGAGGATCATGATTTTCACCGTCACAAATACCATGCCCACTGCAGTTTCCTCCACCAGCACATTGAGGTATATGGCACCCTCTTCCGCCCCATCCCGGTCGGCAAACGCACATTTCAAGGGAAGTTATGCATGAGCCATGTCCACTACAGTCGCGTTTCCATCCAGGACATCCTTTCGTTTCACACGCGGGTCCACGCCATCCTTCAAAGCCGCAGTCGCATTTTCCGTTCGTGCAATTCCCTCTTCCGGTGCACTCCAAGTTACAGGAAATCCCACTGTAGCACTTTTCACATTCACAAATGTAACCGCCGTCAGCTGTACGCCGTACTTTTCCATGAGCACATTCAATTTCACAAGCAGAACCCATCCATCCTTTATTACAACTGCAGTAAGGTATCTTTGAGGATATGCACTTTCCATTGCCATTACAATTTGGTTCTCCAGGGCAATCAGGTATTTCACAGCCAATACCTCTCCAATTTCGATTGCAGTCACACTGCCTAGTAGCACTATTGCAAGTTCCATGTCCAGAGCAATCAGTACTCCATCCAGGGCATCCAACATTTTCACAGCGATCTCCTCTCCATCCTTCAAATCCACAGTCACATGAGCCATTAATGCATTTCGTACCATTCTTTCCAGAGCACATGAGATCACAGCTTATACCCGTAAAGCAGAAGTCACATTCACATTTTCTAGGATTAGTCTTACTTTGACTTCCGTTAACACATGGGGTTTCACAAGCTATGCCAGCCCATCCAGGCTGACACGGACCACAGTATGGAGGTTTAGCAGGTATGCAAATTGCTCTGCCGTTGCAGTTGATTTCTCCAGGGCAATCAAGTTGTTCGCATCCCATTCCTTTAACCAAAATAAAGTATTAATTTTGAAGTTTTAAAACGGTTTCGTTTAAATCGATTACAGTAAAAATATTACAAGTGATATAGAAGAATAACGAAAAGCGCATTGAAATTATGAGTTCCAGCTGGGATTCGAATTATAAAATGGTGTAAATAATCATGCATTATCTTCAAAAGTACAAATAAAAACCTCTCTAGCAATTCGTAGCAATTTTCGAAATACAGTATGAGTTCACGGTAAACTGTAGATAGTTATTCTGAGTTATTGTGTAGATTCAAAACATGAATCAAACAAATTATCAGTAAGGGAGTGATATTGCTTTTGTTCACTCGTTTTTCATATCATGTAGCTGAGTCGGTTGTTGACTCACTCGTTCGGGATAAGACATCCACGTCGTTTTCCCGTTGTCAAAACTATAAATTATTTGCTTTCTCGTGCACTTTGCAGACAATTTAAATCTACTTTAAAATTCAAAAGAAATAAAAGTCGAATTATAAGTTTAAGAAAGCTTCTTTATAAACGAGAGAGCCAAGTTATTTAGCAGTTATTCGCCGAAGGCGAAGTGATTATCGATGAATATTTACCGAGCGGCGAGTCTTCGAGCTGCGAGGTAAATATTCATCGATAATCACTGAGCCTGAGGTGAATAATTGTCTTAGTATAAATAAAAAGGTGATTATTTCAAAAAAGAAATTTCCTCTTCGCTTACTGTGACAAAACGACTGCTGACGGCCATTTTGTCCGAAAAGGTGATTATCGGCTGATAATCCGAGATAGAAAACCAATCAGAGCGCGCGATTTCGTATAATCACCTTTGTATTTATACTAAAATGAAATATTGATACTTACCCTTCCATCCAGGTTCACATATGCATGTGCCAGAGGAAGTCAAACACTGACCATGACCAGAGCAGTCAACCTTATGCCCAGGGCATCCTTTAGATGAACAATAAGGTCCTCGCCAGCCATCAAATCCACAGTCACAATTATCATTGACACATGTGGTACTGTGATTTGAACACATGAATTGACATCCCTTGTCATCGTAACAAGGATCGCATTCACATTTGCCTTCTTTGGTTGCGTTGCCATGAATGCAAGGTAGCTCACAGGCTACGCCAGCCCAGCCTCTTTTACAAGCGCAGATAGGCTGAGCACCATCATATAGTGGCGGCTGACAAATACCACGATTGTTACACGGAGGTTTTCCCTGGCAATCAGGCATGTGACACGCGATACCAGTCCACCCTGGGTCACAGGTGCATTTTAAGTTAGCTTTGTTACAAGTGCCATGACCACTACAGTCCAGTGGAAAGCCAGGGCAGCTTGGAATCGCACATGTTTTTCCTTTAAAACCTTTTTCTAGCTGGCAGAAACAAGAACCATTGTGACATTGCCCATTTCCAGAACACAGCAAATCGCAGCCGACACCAGAGTAACAAGAATCACAAATACATCCTGATGAGTTACCATAGTTCATACCATGAATACACGGAATACCACAGGCTTCGCCAGCCCATTTTGGGAAACAATTACATGTTCGTGGAAACTCGTTGCTGCAATGACCATGTCCCATACATGAAGGATTGCCCGGACAGTCAAATTCATCACATCCATCACCAGCCCAACCAGGATAACATTCACACCTTCTGAGTTTCATATTACAAAATCCATTACCACTGCATTTGCCATCTGTACCTGGGCAACCAGGAAGCTCGCACTTATCGCCAACATATGCATCGCCAGGCAACCGATCGCAGTGACACTTTCCTTGTATACATTCACCGTGGCCTGAACACTCAAATTGACATCCGCTTCCAGAGTAACAAGCATCGCAATTACATAGTCCATTTTTAGCTTTACCGTGCACACAAGGTTGATTACAATCTTCGCCCATCCAACCCATTTTGCAACCAGTGCAACGAGGGGTTTGTCGTCCTGTCCCATTACAATACCCACGGCCAAAGCAGTCGGGTGTTCCAGGACAATCAGGTATGTGACATCCTATTCCCTTCCAGCCTTTAAAATAGATTTCCAAAATTAGCAAGATACATATGTTAAGTACATAAGGTTTGCATATATCAGCTATATAGTCGTTGTTGCTGCGGTTGTTGCTGTTAAATTAAACTAAAGGAAAACAAGCATATTAAAATTAAACTTTACGTGTTTTTGCATAAGTTATGTGACAATTTCACTCAATAGCCACTGTAAAAATTTCAACGTTTTATATAGCCACTCTGTGATGTTGCCAAAATACCAATTTATAATCGTATTATTTTTCATTTATTTAATTCTTATTTATTTATGTATTAATTAAAATGAATATCAGTGTACCTGGGTCACATATACATTTGTGGTTAGCACTGTCACAAACCCCATGAGCACTACAGTCTTCACCAACTCCTGGACATCCTGGAACTTCGCAAACGGAACCACGCCATCCTAAGAGTGGGTCGCAAACACATTTCTTGCCATCACATCTCCCATGTTTGGAGCACTCCATATCGCAACCACTTCCGGAATAGCACGGTTTACATTTGCAGTTACCACTATCCATTGGAACTTGAACACCATGGGTGCAGTGATCTCCGCAGCCTGGTCCCATCCAACCTTTAATACAGTTGGTACACACCGGGGGATTGTAGCTTGCATTACAATGACCTAAATACAACAGAAATTTAATTAAGATTTTTTTTAAGTTCAAAAATTAAGTTCACATTTTTTTTCAAGGAAAACAAGTAGACATAGAAACCTCTGTTGTTGCAGTCTGGATCCCCTGGGCAGTCTGGTATTTCACATCCATCTCCTCTCCAGCCGTTTTGACAGATACAAGTATGGGTTCCACTGTTACATTCCCCATGGTCACTACAGTCACTAGCTATACCTGGGCACCCTGGAACTTCACAGTATTTTCCTCGCCAACCTGCATCGCACTTGCATGTACCATTCAAGACATTTCCATGTTCAGAACACTCGCTATTGCAGCCGACGCCAACCCATCCAGCTTCACAAACACAGTTTCCACTGTCCATTGGAACCTGTTGTCCATGTAAACAGGGATCTCCACATCCTGGACCCATCCATCCTTGTAAACAGCTGGTACAAACTGGAGGATCATATGTAGTATTACAATATCCACGGTTAAAGCAGTTAGGATCTCCTTGGCAGTCGGGAATCTCACACCCTCTTCCTGTCCAGCCCTCGCGGCATGTACACTCGTGAGTTGCTGCGTTGCAGTCGCCGTGCGCATTGCAGGCTGCTCCAATTCCAGGACAGCCTGGGTTGTCACATAGTGTTCCACGCCATTCATCATTACATATACATATATCATTTACCACTATGCCATGTTCTGAACATTCGCTGTTACATCCTACCCCTGAAAATCCAGGCCAGCATTTACAAATGCCACTGTCTGGTGGTAATTGTTCTCCGAAAAGGCAGGGATCAGCGCACCCTGGCCCCATCCATCCATGTGAACAACCCGTACATGAAGGGGGTTTTAGTGTAGTATTGCAGAATCCACGGTTATAACAGTCTGGTGCTCCGGGGCAATCGGGGATGTGGCAACCAACACCAGTCCAGCCTTCATTACAAGCACATTCACGTGTTGCACCATTGCATTCGCCATTGCCACTGCAGTCCTCTCCTATACCAGGACATCCTGGGATTTGGCACACCTCCCCGCGCCAGCCACTCAATGGATCACAAACACATTTATTCGACTTGCACGTTCCATGTCCCATACATAGCGAGTCGCATCCCTGGCCGGCCCAACACGGATCACAGCTACATATTCCACTATCCATGGGCTGTTGTATACCATAGACACATGGATCATTACATGCTGGACCCATCCATCCTTTAGAGCAGTTTTGACAAGCAGTGATACCTTTTTTAACTTCTTTACATTCGCCTCGTCCAAAACAGCTAGGTTCACCTGGACAATCAGGTATACCGCAATCATCACCACCCCAACCTGGATCACATTCGCATTTCAGGAGAGCACTATTACATACGCCATTCCCTGAACAGTCATTAGGGCACATAGGTATTTCACAGAATTGACCCTTCCAGTTTTTGGAACAGTGGCACGTTGTATTCATGCACTTTCCGTGATCAGAACACTCGGAATGGCAGTATGTGCCTATGAAGCAAGGGCTACATTTACATGTATTGGCAACGCAAATACCACTTCCAGAACATTGAGAATGACATTTATCACCATGGTAACAAGGATCGCAGATACACAGTCCTGTAATGGCGCAACGTCCCTTTCCACTGCAACTTATTTCACGGTCACATCGATGCTCACAGTGGTACCCAACAAATCCTTTATTACAAATACACCCACCAGAATTGGAACAAAAACCGTGCTTCAAGCAAGTTGTCATAGGATCACAATAGTATGCACAACTGACACCGTAGTATCCTGAGGAGCATACGCAAGTTTTTGATATCGTTGACCAGGTTCCATGCCCATTACATTTGTTTCCGTCTGCGCATATTCTTCCATTTCCAGATCTAGGACGACCTCCAGCTACATATCTGTGTAATAGTATGTCTCTCCTTACTGCTTCAGGTGAGAAATGACGTATGTGCCCACCACCTCCTCCTCCACCTTGATAATACTGATAACAACTCCAATGTCCATTATGCCATTGTCCACCATGAGAACGATAGGCGCCATTCCCTCCTTGAACCTTCAAATTCCCATGACCTTCGAAATATCTATGAAATTAGGAGAAATCGAATGTTACCGAAGTGATACTGCTTTACTAGACAGCAATCGTCACTTCTTTTAAAGTTGGATAAAGTATATGATACAATTAAAGTTACAATTAATTATGGCAGAGTATGTCAATGGGATCCAGACTCTAAATCAGAATATGTAAGATTTAGTATAAATACGAAGACTCGCCGCTCGGTAAATATTCATCGATAATCACTTTAGAATAATTGCTAAATATTGTCATGTAGAAATACATACCTTGCTGTAATTGATATCGTTCCTCCACTTCCACCCCCTTGACCAGCACTTGCATAGCTATATGCATTTGCATCTAAAGAACCTTCTAGCTCCATAAGGCGTTCGGTTGTTACATAAATGACTCCTCCACCTGATTTACTCCCCCCACTTCCAGCCATACTCGCAGTACAAGGTTCCTCATAAGCGGTGTTTTGACCTATAAAATAAACAAATATACTTATAAGTAAAGGTAACATAATTGCGCTTATATCAATTTTAAACTTAGATTTGTATAGGTACGCCTAATACCAAGAACATTGTCATATTAAGATAATAAATAGAAAATTAAAATAAAAATCAAATAAAAATTAACATATGAAATAGGAATACGTAATAAAAATTCAATATAATTCCCAAACAATTCACAGCATAATCCACCAATTCCGAACGTTGCGGACACAAACGCGCAATAAATTTATTTACAACAAATCTTATTTGTCATTAAGGAAAAAAGTTAGAACAGTGAATGTACTTACCATTTTGCTTGCATTTAGAACAACCCCAGAGTTCACCATATCCGCCAACACCTCCATGCCCAGCACCAACAGAAGAACTACATTCACTACGATATCCAGGCCCATTATAAGCAGGGTATCCTCGAGAAGAAGTGTCTACTTTAGCGTCATATTCCAAACTCATAAAATCGGTAATCATGTTTATCACGTCTGCTTTTATTCTGCCAGTGCCTTCTAATTCAATTTGTTTTACGTACAAAACAACCGTCTGTGATTTAACATTCTTTGAGTTACTCAAAACGTCTACAGTGGCTCCTTGCATTGCTTGCACCTTTTGAATCCAATAATGACCACCCGAGGCTGGAGTGGATATACCACAACCAAAGCAGGAGGATCGTCCAGATAATCCAAACCTTGCAATCAAGTTCTTGGAAATGCGCAGTTCTTCGATACCATACAGATGACCTTCAACATTTAACACTGGTGTTCTTGATCCAGCGAGAACCGTTAACAAGGGCAACACTAATCCTCCCTTTTGTTTGACTTCAAAGTTAACAGGTGCTTGAGTTCGAATGCTTTCTGAATCAACGTGTATTCGTGTTCCTGGGTTTACGTAAAAGACTCCCGTTCGGTCTCCTGTAGCCTTTATAACGTGTAATACCGGAACCACTCCAGATTTCTATTCATGAAACAATAAAATCCTTAAGTAATATAAAGATTAGCATCAACAAACGCTGCAGCTTTTCATGGATTAGCTGCGTCGTTACATTTCCTTCTTATATCATATGAAAAATCATTGAAACCCAGCCCAATAAACCTTTCTCGAAACTGGTGAATGGCCACGCAACAGCGTCTATAATTATAAGCTGGAGTTAACCAAATATAGTAAGTCACACATCAAGTTCAACTTTGAATTACAGACATTGCATGTTTGGTGGTCACGTAAGCGAATTTGGGAAAGGTCTATTAAATTAGATAATCATATAGTTTTTCTACTTGTATACTGCCCATAATTCGTTGCGGTTGGGGGTTAGCCGCTCCAAAACATATGAATTTGATAGTTATTTCATCGAACAGATCATTTTGAATTTTTTCCCCACAATCAGAACATCACGAAGTTTAGTGTTAAAAAAGTGATAAAAAATACATATTTTCATATCACAAGACGTACTTCCAAAATCGTCTGATCAGTCTTCAGCAAAATACGTGCGGTTTTTACCCTGTTTATCTCTACCCCTACCCCTCTACGCAAATCAATTTACTTACCGCATTTACAGCCACGACTGCTTTTCTCAAGAGCCTAACCTCACTAAAGCGATATTCATTAGTTCCTGGCTCGTTCAAAATCAGCTTGAACTTTTCATCTCGGTGTTGATTGTCTACGCACAAAAGTTTGTAAACATCATCCCCAATATGTGTCTTTATATACACGGTACCAGGAGAGCCATGGTTTGAACTAGAGCTCTCGCCACCTACAGCAGCAAGTTTGCCTCGGAAAATGAAAGCCTTGGTCAAAATAACTGTAATGCGACCTCCGGATCCCCCACCTCTTGAGCTGCGACCTTAAATGGAAGTAAAAGATAGTTACAAATGGTTGCAAGTTCAGGCAAATACTTAGATCAACAGCACATTCAATAACTAGAAAGAAACGTTTATCCGGAATATAATACTTTACTTGTCTTCATTACCTCCACTGGCTTCAACAGTTCCATAACCTTTTAGAAAAACAGTTTTGATGTTTACTGTTCCACCACTTCCACCACCGTTCGTTCCACCGCCCTTTCCGTTATTAGTAATGATACCATCAACGGCAACGGTGCTCCCTGTGTTTATTTCCAACCATGCTCCTCCTGCACCGTACCCACCACCACTACCGGGCTGAGAGGGCAAAAACAACGAGCCGTATTGTCTTTCAGGAGCTGCTAAACCCCCAGCTGAGGCATATGATCCTCCGGTCCATCCTGTACCAGCTCCTGGACCTTGTCCCGCTGGATAACCACCTCCAGTACTATCAATGATGCCACCACTTTCTACTACAAGGTCATTGCCTTTAATACTGATGTATTTTGTTTCAAGCATGAGTTTACCTCCTACAAAATATATATACATAAATACATGAGAGTCTGTAAAATATAGTAAATGAAAAAGTAATTACCAATTGATGCTGTTTTGAGTGCCATTACCTTTCTTTATCGTCAGATCAGCAATATTGACCAGTGCCTTAACTGGTGTTAGCTTCACTTTCATAATGCCATCATTGTTGACGATGGCCAACGGAATGTCTATGAGACCAGGGGTAAAAGGCATAAAAGGGTTATCAAGGTGCCATTTTGTTTCTGTTTCAACTTTAGAGGTGTGTGCTGTGGCGGAGAATTCGATGTATCCATTACGCTCAATAACCAACTTCTCAACACCTGTCATCCTTCCTAAAAGATCATAAAAACTGAAAGGTTAGAAAAAACAATTATTGTCAGAAAAAAAATGAAATAATCGATGGTCAATTAAATTTAACAAAGTTGAATGTATCCTAAGAATGAAATCCTAATATTTGATTTGTATCAGTAATCACCAACAATAGAACGTGGTCAAATTCTTAAAAAAAGAATATGTACAAGCTCCACCTTTACAAACTATACAGCTTGTACTTAAAAGCTGGAGTTTATTTAAAAAATGAAAACGCAATCATGAAATTGTCATATCATTGAGTGAAGTAACCACTAATGTATTAAATGTAATAAAATATTGTTATGCTTAAATTATATTTCACATTCTTAAAAAAACCTCATTTGATAGTACCTTTGATGATTGTCGTTTCGCCTCTGATAATGACTTCTGTAGGGAAAACTATTTCAGCATACTCATCGACGAAAAATCCACAAGGTGCGTCCATGTATGTATGAGTTGACTCAACCACGAACACATAGAGGGTTTGCCTTAACGTAAGTTTTATGCTGCCGGTTTTATCTCCGGTTACTTCGTGTGCGATTACAGTGACATTCCTGGCTCTTTTGGGGTGGTAGAAAATTAGAGTTGAATGATGTTCAACCTGTAATGTAAAATAGACACTAATTATTACGATTATTAATAACGGTCGCCCTATAGCACCACACATAAAAAACGATTAATTTTTTTATGTATGATAATATTTGTTAAACTGCATGCGTGCCATATACCAGATTCCTGCTCAATTATGACTGAAATAAATCTGTGCTATGCTGAAAAGTTTGGAAATTGCAAATATTTTGACCGCTAAACAACTACCTATACCAGCTGGATCTGAAATACTACATAACAGTTCACTTGTATTGGCATTGAAAAAACAGAGAGAAAAATATATAAATCGACATCCTTAAAAAGAATTAAAATTCTAGAGTGATTTTGGTATGGCAAGAAAATAAATTTCGTAATTGAATAAGCTTCCTACTTTTTAGCGTTAATTTCTGCAACAACTGATTTAATGGAAAGCTGAATGTACTTACTTGCATTTCGTCAAACTCGTAGAAAATCGTATCTTCCTCCATTATTATCGAAGGAGTAGCAACATTAATTTGTTCATTATCGACCTTGACCTTTGAATGCTGAGGCTTAAAGTATGAAAAGTTTCCGTTCGGGTTGTATTTTAGCTCTCGATATTGTGGACCTCGTCTGCTTTCGTATTTGTAAACGGTACCTGCTGCCCCTGAGTATATCATACTGCTACTCATTCCACCAACAGAACGAAATGCACCTTGAATTTTGGAAGAAGAAAAAATACTTAGGAGAAAAAAACGACTATGATATTTTTTTTCTACAGAACATTATTTGACCTTATTTCATGACCTATTCCTAGTGAAATATTAATTATTCATTTCCCTTGTCTTGTTTCCCAAGGGATGTAAGAATAGCGAAATATAGAATATGTTTTTTATTGCTTACCTCCATAATTATTTTGAAAATTAACGTGTATTCCGATTCTTCCTCCAGCACCTCCGCCTCCTCCAGCTTTTCCATTGCCTCCACCAACATTTATTTCTCCATGGCCAGTTATGTTCATGACTTCTGCAAGTACACTCCCGCCACTCCCTCCGCCTCCATAGCTATTTGTCGCATCCTGCCCCCGAGCAGTAATGAGTCCATCTAGGTGTAGATGTTTGCTTACTATCCATAAGAGACAACCGCCACCTAATTCAAAAATAATTTAATATCATTATCCACGCATAATCAGAAGACTAGAATAAAAAATGGGAGTAAAAAGAAAAATGCCGTTTTTAACGCAAAACTATAAGTCAAAAATACCTTTTCCACCGGAGTTCAAAGTGCCTGGCCCACCACCACTACCGAGCTCTCTAGGTTTGTAAACTGACCCGTAAGCTTTCCCTCCAGACTGACCGACGGATGATGATCCACCTTGCCCACCATGCCCGCCACCTGCCCCTCTTTGATACGATCTACCAGCACCAGGACCTGAAGATCCATCGTACCCAGCACCGTCAAGACGGACAACACCATTCGTTTCTAACTTTGCAAATGTTGAGTAGAATTCAGCGTGATTGACAATTACTAAGCCTTCGTATTGAATTTCAAATAAAGTAGAGGTAATCGAAAGCTCTACACCAGCACCGCGAACCAAATTTAAAACGCCTCCGTTTTTGATGACTATGTGAGCGAATGAGCTGTTGCCTGGTTCGGTAATATCAACGTATGTTTTGTTTTCTATACGAGCTGTTTGTGCTGTATTTGAAATAGTAAGACTTGCTCTGTCTTCTACAAAAAGGAAATGTACGCCAGTCATTCTTCCATTGATGATGGTATTTATGCCATGGACATGAAACTCTGAAGGAAGCACGATTTCTCCTCCTAAATCTACAATAAAACTACAAGGAGCCTCAGTGCGATTTGTTTCAGACTCAACAACTTCAGCATATATGATCTGGTTCTTTCTTATCCGGAGCTGTCCAGTTCTATCTCCTACAAAACTATGAGCAACGAGACTCACGTTCTTCTGGTCGTCAGGATGATAGATTAATAAACGCGAATAGCCAGTCAGAACCAATTCGTAGAATTCGTAAAACAGAGTGTCTTCCTCCATAAGCATTGTAGCACCAGGTACATCGCGTCCAGCATTGTCAATATGTAAAAACGTGTTATCGACGGCCATAACAGATGTATTGGTTTCTTTCATGTACTTCAGGTGTCGATATTCTAGAGGTTTAAAATTTTGTTCCCTATACATTGTACCCCCTGGAGCACTGTTAGTATTACTTGAGGCTATTCCACCATGGAAATTAATTACTCCTGAAAAGCTGTAGCGCCAACGACAGTGAATTGCGATTCTCCCACCAGATCCAGCGCCACCCTGCCCAGTAGATCTTCCTCCAATAACAGATATCAAGCCATGTCCTGTAACATTTGTTGTTTGTATTACGATACTTCCTCCACTACCGCCACCTGCGTTTGTACCAGTCCCGTCCCCTCCTCTCGCATAAATATATCCATTCATCTCCAGTCTTTTACCAACATATAGCAGCAATTTGCCACCACCACGACCTCCCGAACCTTGGCCATTCCCCCCTCCACTTCCAAGTTTCTGAGGTCGATATACAGATCCATAAGGTTGACCACCACTTCTTCCGCCGTTCCCTCCATGACCTGCGCCAGTTCCTATTCTATTGCCATTATAAGAAATGGTTTTGCCAGCTCCAGGGCCGCTTTCGGAGGAATGTCCATTCCAATCAAGTACAAGATAACTATGACTTTCTAGAAATGTAAACGATGATGATATTTCGCCTTGGTTCATGTTAACCAATCCTCCATATTTGATCGTAAATTCGTTAAACGAAACCTTTAAAAAGTCTGTTATTTTTCTAAACTCAATTATCCCACTTCGTTTGACAATTAGAGACGCAAATGTTAAATTCCCTGGCTGAGATATAAAAACATATTCTCGGTTTTCGATGCGAGCTGTTTGAGTAGTAGAATAAACGGTAATATTCACACCATGTGAAACCTTCAAATGATGAACTCCAGTCATCATACCTTCTATGTGCATTCTTGTTCCGTAGATATGAAAATCTGATGGCAAAATAATTTCTGCACCAAGATCTATACGATACCCACAAGGAGCTTCAGTTCTGTTGGTTTCAGACTCAACAACCTCCACAAATATTCTTTGACCGCTCCGAAGATGAAATTGTCCTGTCTTGTCTCCGATAAACTTATGCACAACTGCTGTTACATTCCGTTTATTTGGCTTGTATAGAAGTAGCCTTGAGTATCCTGTGAGCTCCATTTCATCGAATTCGTAGTAAGTTGATCCTTCTTCCATTATCATTGTGGCTCCTGAAACATTATAGCCAGCGTTGTCAATGTAAACATAAGTGTGGTCAACCGACATTAAAGTTGCATTTAATCTCTTGTTATACTTCAACTCTCTGTACTGTAGTGGTCGATAGTTCTGTTCTATATAAATAGTTCCAGCTGCACCACCGTATTTGCTTCCCTGTCCTCCATGATTAAGGAACTTGCCGATATACGAGTACCTCCACCTGCAATGTATTCCAATCCTCCCTCCAGACCCTCCACCTCCAAGACCTGTTCCTGATCCTCCTTGGACAGCTATTTCGCCTTTGCCTGTCATATTTGTTGCCTTGATAAAAATGCTTCCTCCACTGCCGCCACCTGCATTTGTACCAGTACCATTAGTTCCTCTATTTAAAAGAAAACCGTTGATTTCGAGTCTTTGCCCAACATCCCAATAAAGCTTACCACCACCAGAACCTCCAACACCTTGTCCGTTACCTCCACCGCTGCCAAATAAAGCTGGGGAGTATACTGAATTGTAGGGTAGACCTCCATTTGACCACTCAGTTCCTCCGCCATCACCACCATGTCCTGCGCCAGATCCAATCTTATTTACGGTGCTTCCTTTACCTGGTCCTCTTTCTGCTCCGAAACCTTTGCCATCTAGCACCAACGTTCCTTTGCTTTCTATCAAGGCATAAGCAGAGTAAAAAGATCCATAGTTGATCGTAACCGCACCCTCATACTTGATTCGAAACTCAGCACAACGTAATATCAAGGGATAGTTAACACGATTGAAAGTCAATTTCGAATGACGTTTCACTGTTACGGTTCCAAAAGAGAAATTCCCCTTTTTATTAATCTTAATATAATGGCGATTTTCGATGCGAGCAGTTTCCGTTGTAGATGTTACTTCAAGGTAACCACCATTTGCTATTGCAAGATCATGGACACCGGTTATTCTTCCCTCGATTATGTTTTTCATAGCACGGATGTCCACCTTACTTGGAAAGACAATTTCAGCATCCTCATCAATTTGGAAATTACAAGGTGGAGCAGTTTCATTTGTCTCAGATTCCACCACTTCAACATACACAGTTTGATTTTTTCGAATGTGAAAGCGACCAGTACCATCCCCAAGAAAACGATGAATAATTACGCTAACTTTGGGGGAACCTGGTGGATGTCTTATTTGAAGATTAGAATCCCTTGTCAGATAAAGCTCTTCTAGTTCGTAAGAAATATGTTCGCTCTCTAAAAGTAAAGTATTCCATTTTGTTTTACGGTTGTTACTGTCAACTTCCAGATACCTGTGTGTGGCAACAATATGTGATGTATTAGTTTTCTTGTCATATTTCAAAAGTGCGTATTGGGGGCCTCGGGCTGTTTCTTCTACGTAAACCGTCCCTGCTGCAGCTATAGATTTTCCTAAACCTCCGTAAGCTAGGTATTTTCCAGCGAACTTGTGACGAAAACTAACGTGTAGTGCAATTCGACCACCAGCGCCTCCTGATCCTAAACCTTGGCCGTATCCTCCTTGAACATTTATTTCTCCATAGCCAGTTATATTTGTACATTCAATAAGGATACTACCACCACTTCCCCCTCCTGAATCAACTCCAGAGCCATTTAATCCTCGCAAAGTTATTAATCCATCAAGTTCAATTTCTTGTCCTATTCGCCAGTGAAGCATTCCACCACCAAAGCCACCACGGCCCTGTCCATTTCCACCACCACTTCCAAAATGCAATGGACGATATACAGATCCGTACGGAATTCCTCCAATCATGCTGGGTTGGTATGCCCCTCCTTGTCCTCCGTGCCCTGCCCCTGTCCCAACATTTCTATTAGTACTTCCTCTTCCAGGGCCAGATTCATTATGATAACCAGTGCCTTCGAGGACTAATTGGCCACCGCTTTCAAGCCAGACCCATGCAGAATCGATTTCTCCGTGATTCATGTTTACCAAACTGTGATACTTAATTCTAAATATAAGGGCTGTAAAAACTAGCGATTCAGTAATCTTTGAGAATTCTAAACGGGATCCCTTTTGCACATAAACTTCAGGAAATGTAATATTTCCCGGTGACGTAAGAACTTGGAATGTACCGTTTTCTTTGATTCCGGTTTGCGTAGTTGACGAAAACACAACATCAGATCCCTCCGCTACTATCAAGTCGTATACGCCGACAACAAACCCAGCAAAGGTACAGCGCTTTCCAAGAAGAGTTAAAGAGGAAGGAAAAGCTATTTCTGCTCCTTTTTCAACTTTGTAGCTAACCGGCGCAACAGTGTAACCTTTTTCTGACTCCACAACTTCTACGAACATCTTCTGTCCACTTCTTAAATGCAGAAGGCCAGTACGATCACCGGAAAACTTATGAGCAACTAAGACTGCATGATCCCCATGTATATGTAGTATGGCGTTGTTCCTGGCTTCGAGTTCATCTACTTCATAATACGAAGTATTTTCGTTAATAATAATTGTTGCCAGATCAGGATTTCTGTTTTGATTATCGATGATAAGCTTTCTAAATCCGTCACCATACTCAGTTTTGTTTCCTTTAGCCTTAATTACAGGTCGATGAGACAAACCACTGTTGGTATCGGTGTAATAGACGGTACCAGACGCACCGGCTTTGAAACCAAAGCCACCATAAGCTGTATACATCCCTGCATACTCCCTTAGCCAAGAAACATGTACGGCAATCCGGCCTCCAGCTCCACCACCACCTTTGCCATGCCCGTTACCTCCGTTTGCTGATATATTGCCGTGTCCTGAGAATTGTGTAGCCTTGATGAGAACACTACCACCGCTACCACCACCGCTATTAGATTTGCCATTATCGCCGTCGCTTTCGATAACCCCATCATGATGAAATGATCGTGTTATTTTCATCTGTGAAAAAAGGAAAATGTTCATGGTTTTTATAAATATTTCATAAAGATAAGGAAAAACAAAGCAAAAAACCCTCAAAAAACAAAACCTCAACTTAATTGGACAAGAAATCTACATAAACATTACAGATCAGGTTAGAATTTAGCTTTCGGAGGAAGAAAAACGGAAGAATCACTCAAATAAAGGGGTTGCCAACAAATACTATTCCCATGTGATACCGAGGGTCTGGAATGGAGCACGAGAAAAGCGAGTGTACTACTGCTACATTTGATTCTTCATTCGCGACAACTACCTTAATTGTGCTTCCTCCTCTTCCTCCATTTGATCCTCCTCCTCCACTTCCTGGATGCACTGGATATACGTAAGATCCGTAGCCGACGCTGCCGTTAGTATAAACACTAGGACCCCCCTGGCCACCATGGCTTCCTCCAGAACCAACATTGTTTAGTGCTATTCCCGGCGATATTCCTTTTCCAGCTTTAGGGCCTTGTCTTATAGTCGTTATGTTTGATCCTCCTTCAAGGAGCATTTCCCCACAAGTCATAACAATTGGACTGCCTGATAAAAGTGTGTTCTTTCTCATATGTAGAGTGTCTGCTTCCAAATCGATATTCTTTTCAAATGAAAGCTGTGAGCCAGATTCCAATACTAAAACTCCAAAAGCAAGTTGCCCATCAACAGGTTCCTCTGTGTAATTGCCTTTTTTGGTTAGCGCACTGCTGGCATTCCACCCTACAGCAAACAGTCTGTTCTCGGTTATGGTAAGGTTAGATACCCCTGTGATTCGACCATTTAGTTCTAAAGCAGGGTTTATTAAACCTGAAATATGAAAATCTGGTACTAAAAACAGCTCTCCCTCGTAATCAACTTTAAAGTTTATTGGAGGATACGAACGTCTCATTGTCACTTCGTCGTATTCGATGAAAAACTTCTGTTGCCTTTGAATGTGCATGGTTGAAAGGCCATCACTGATAACCGTGTGTATTGTTACTGAAGGCTTTAAACTTGAGCTTGCGATCGTGAATAATACCTATAATTGAAAAAAAAAACAAGAAAAAAGAAAAAAACAACATCAGTACCACCATTATTTATTTCATATTTAATTAAACAAAAACCCCATTATCTTTCGTTTCATTAAAGTAGAAACAATAAATGATTAATACCGAATTTAACAGAAACCCAGATATTGAGTCCATAAGCAATTCTCCCGCACATCCACTTATTAAAATCAATCACATTGGGTACTTACCCTGGTCAGGTCATAACTACGGAACACAGAACATCAGAAAAGAAACGTATTTGCAGTTCTAGTGCTTAAAAAAACGTTTCTGTGGAAAACTATACTCTAATAGGTTGTTTCAGGGTAAAAAGTTTTAAGTTTGAAAAAAATGTATTTAATGCGAAAACAAAAATTTTTTTCAAAGTAGTCATTCCAAGTACGTTTAATTTAAGTATCAGTAAGTATAGAAGTCCAGAAATATTTACAAAAAAAAAAAAAAAAAAAAATAGAAAACTTGTGTCAAAGAAAAATGTTCGTACCTGTCCCTCAAGCATTAGTTCATCAAATGCATAGTCAGCACCATTTTCTTCAGTACCATTCGATCTAACAGATCGCGGGTTTCTTTGATCCAGTTTGAACTCCTTTACTGGCTTTGCGTTTTGGTTATTTATGTACAATCGACGATAGAACTTATCACCTTTTGCTTCCTCGATGTAAACGGTTCCTGACCCACCATGATGATTCCCAGACCCAACGCCTCCAAGAGCATAAAAGCTTCCTCGATATTCATCCTTCATTTGAATGTGAGCAGCGATGCGGCCACCTGAACCACTACCTCCTCGAGCCGATCTATGAATGTTAGAAGCAGCACCCGTTGCTAGCACGCTACCGTGTCCTCGCAAGTACCCTGCATTAATCCATACACTTCCTCCGCTCCCACCTCCACTGGCTGAAAAAAGAACCGGTGTTTCATTATTATGTGAGTTAATGAGCATATAACTGGTTAAAAACTGTTTTTTAGGGAGTTTATACCTGAATCGGCAAGTACATCCTCGGCATCGGTGTTTAAAATTCCATCGAGAATGAAAGCGTAGCCGACTTTAATTCTTATTCGGCCACCTCCTCGACTACCTTGTGCAATGGGGCCATATCCACCACGGGCACCTGGAAGTATTGGTTCATATATTGATCCGTAGACCTTGCCTCCAGTAACTGATCCACCACTTCCTCCAACAGTACCATGTCCTGCACCTGAACCACCATTAAATGAATGCGAACCAGATCCTGATGTTGTAGATTTATAGCCACGTCCCTTGCAATAAAGTACAGCATCCGGTTCAAGATAAAAATCTGTCGCCTCGATTTCAAAATATTCTGCTTCAAAGCGGCTGTTAAATTTAATGTCCTATAAGAAGATATCAAAGAGTATTTAAGAATTAAACTAAATGACATCGCGTTCACAAAAGATGTAATTAATTTAATCCGATGAAGGATTTAAGTCCTAACGTCTGTTAATCAAAGGTATTACTAATGACTAATTTCAAAGCATTTTTTTCTTAAAATAAATGCATTTGTGTCTTGTTTCAAGACCAGAATATTTGAAAACCTACCAAAAACCCAGCAGTAATGTGCACTCCCATTGGAGGAGGATATTTGATAACAGTACCACTGCCAAACTCAAGTGAAGCAAATGTAAAGCTGCCATCAGGATCGATAAATCCGTACACTCCATCACGAATACCTGCGGTATGAGCATACCAGTCCACTTTGATTTGACGGCCATGCGCTAAACGCAGATGCCGAACATTAATAAGTCTTCCATTCCAAACGAATGCTACTTGTGCAAGCCCAACTATGTAAACTGTTGTTGCCATAATTGCTGCAGATTCGTTGTCAAGCCTAAAGTTTGCTGCAGTTCTGTGGAAATCGTAAAAACAAAAACAAAACACAAAGATATGATAACCGTGTTTTTCTCGTAGTTTTTAAAGAGGCAAATTTGCTCATTTAAAATGTTCCCGTTTATTCAGATTTTATCGGATCGTACACAAACTTTTTGGGGTTGCCCTGCCCATGTAACAAAATTTAAGTCCAAAATATATGCAAATGCAGCATGGTCGAATGTCGTTTAAAGCATTTTTTAATCTTCGAAATCATGAACATTGTGAATATATTTTCAAAAAACTATGGATGTTTCCAGTTTTTAGCTTTCAGAAAATACTTTTAATGGCCAAACCTTCTAGTACTTGTATGCCAACAGTACAGTGGGACATCATGCATCATGATTTGTTTCCCTTAACCAAATACATTATCACCGTTATATTGTCATTATTTGTAAAAAGAGCAAAAATAAGAATAAGTTGTAACACAAACTTTTTTCCAGAAAGGATGCGATTGGAAATTAACTATTTACCTTGTTAAAGTGAAGGATGTTGGTTTGTACTCTGCCTTAAGTAGCTGTTTTCTGTGCATGTGAACCAGGCCAGTTCGGTCGCCAACTATTTTGTTGATCGTCAAATTAAGGTACTCGCCATTTTCTATCATGTGTATTGAAGAATTTCTAAACAAATGTACTTCATCAAAGGTATATGATTTCAGGTTTTCGTCAAGTGTAACAAAGTGGGACCAAGGTCGGTTTTTGTTATCAATTCTTAACTGGCTATACGGGTTATCATTTCTTATGTCTTCAAGATAGACTGTGCCTGGACCGCCAGAATATACGGTTAGTTCTTTATTATTGTCACCTGCTTGGCCTCCAACTGCTGAGTAAACACCTAGGAATTTATTTTTGCTAGCACGAGTATAAATTGCGAGTCTGCCACCAGAACCACCTCCTGACAAAGCACCATTGCCGTTTCCTCCGTTGCTACTAAGCGTACCATGACCATTGAAGCGACCAGTTGATATCAATATGCTTCCACCACTTCCTCCACCAGCGTTTGAACCCGAGCTTGCGCTCTGACCGTTTACTTCAAATGTTCCATCCAAATAAAGCTCGTCACCAACACTGATATGCATCACCCCGCCAGCTTTCCCACCATCTGAATGTCCCGGACAGCCGTGCGAACCATAGTCACCAGGGTTAAACAATGTTCCGTAAGGTGCTTTTACATCTCCTCTGTGCCCTTGAAAAAAATACTTTCTTATTTATTTCCAAATTTTAAAGTAATGACTTATCATTAAAAATATAACGACAAACATCAATTAAAGATTAAACAAATCGTTTTTTTCTCTTTTCCTCTAAGGTTTTGAGTTTTTTCTCTAAGGTCTATAAACTCGAAACAAACTACTACGTATCACTCCAATTTATGACAACATTTTGCCCAAAAATACATCTTTATCCTAATGGTTACTTTTATGTTATTTGTTGGTTGTTTGAGCTTACCTTTTCCACCACGACTTCCGTAACTTCCTCCTGATCCTAAACAAGAGCTTGGGATAGTAGGGCCGACATTCGGTGTAGGCCTTACATAACCAGAAGCCGTCATCCGGCTGCCTGCTTCCATCAGCAAAGTAGTCACTCGAACGTCATATCTGTCAGAAATTATCTTTGAGACGTACTTCATATGAATTACACCAACTGTACATCGTATTCCGGCAGAATAGTCAAAGAGCATTTCAGCACCATCCTGTATTTCTAGCTTTGCCAGTGAAAAACTGCCAGCGGATGTAATTACCTGTTTGCCATAAATTATGTCGGATGAATGTCCGTGGCCACCAAAACGTACCTTTAACCTCTTGCTAATGTAGAGATTTGCTGCATCAGTCATCCGACCATTCAAAATGAAAGACGAATCTCCTAGCAACTGGCCAAGTCCCTGGGCACCATCTCCTATGATGTATAAAGAAGCTCCGAACACCATTTCTCCGCCTTCATCAATCCGTAAGTTAACAGCGGGTTTTGAAACACTATGAGCTGTATTAGAAGCTTCAAGGAATATGGTATGGTTATTCTGAGCAAACAAGAGACCCGTTCTGTCCCCCTTTAGTCTATCCATCGTCAAGGACGTTTTTCTATTCTTTATAACCATGGTTAAAGAAGCACGTCTCAAAATAACAACTTCAGAGAATTCGTACGAGTCAGAATTAACTTCATCTAGTATAACGGTATCCTTGAGTGACCGCATCAAATTATCTATCCGAAGCATGGAATAAGGGCGCAATGAACGTATATCCCTTACAAACAAGGTACCTGGTCCTCCATGGGAACCCTGTGATGATGTGCCTCCATATGTCAAGAATGATCCTCGATATGTGAATAATGTTGCATAGATTGCTATTCGACCGGCCGCACCACCACCTGCTCCCTTGCCGCCTCCATCACCACCGTTTGAGCTGACCACTCCAGATCCTAAAAAAAACATTTTTTCATCATAACTAAATTCCGGCTTTGTTTATACTACAGCATTTCCTGAATTTTAAAGACACTTATAATTATCCGTGAAATGTGTTGTCTCGTTTTCCAACTAGTATTTCCACGGCCGTCAATCAAAGAACAAAACTAGAAAAATTAGATTTTTGAGAGAAACATATTGAATTAAAGATGATTAAATCATTAGAGGATTAAAATCTTTAATTCAGTTTTTAAATTAAAATTTTCTTCTTATCAAGTTATTTCAAAAACGGCCGTCGAAATGCTAGTTTGCAAACGAGACATCAATTAGAAACGTTGTGGGTCGCACTTCAACGATAACGGTTATAACATCGTGTCTGAATAATCTCTTATAATAATAATAATTTCTTTTGCAACAACTCCTTAGCCATTTCATCTGATGCGACCAACTTTTTTTCTGTTTTTTTTTTTTTGTTTTTTTTTTTTTGTTTTTTTTCTAAAAGGTTTTGTTTTCATTGACATTGTTATTATTTTTACCTGTATACAAATGTGTAGTCAAAAGAAAGCTTCCTCCACTTCCACCTCCAGCCCCACTTCCAGTTGCAGCGGTTCCTCCTGCTACAGTTATTACACCATCATTGATGACTTGAGAACCGGCTTTTATGATTACGTATCCTCCAGCATTGCCTCCCAAGGCTCTGTTGGTTCCTTTACCGCCAGGTTTGCCAGGAACTTTTGGATGAAACAGTGAACCATAATAGGGACCACCAAGGCCACCGCTTCCACTACCCCCTGCGGTTGCATGTCCAGCACCGGCACCAACTGGAAGCAAAGAATTTGCTTTTGGTGGCACCGCTTTACGTGCCTTGTTATCTCCTGCGCAGCTTAGAAGGCCACCAGTCTCAATGTCTATTGTCGCGGCAAGAATATCAAAGTGATATGCAGATAATGTCGCCCTGTATTTAATGTTCAGATTTCCAACTACAATACTAACCGCGGTTGAATCTTCCATAGTGAATGAACTGCCACTGTACAGCTTAAGTATAGAGAAATGAAAGGTACTTAAGGAATTGCCTCCCTTGGAAGTATGGGCTGCTTTATTAAGCTTGATAACTCTATTTTGAGTGATGTAAAGCTCGCGAACTCCCGACAGTGTTCCATTTAAGTCTACCGTAATATGAGAGTTACCAACAATGTACGACTTTAGGGCCATGACTACTTCACCCCCACTCTCTACCTTGATATTAACTGGTGGCTTCGAAACGGATAGCTGTGATTCAATGTGTACTGTGTGATTTGCATAGACATGAATAAGGCCTTTCCGGTCCCCATGAAGTTTTCTAATTAAAAGCTCACGATGTACATGAGAACCAACGGCTAGTCTTAAGGAAGCTTTGTTACGCATGTACACTTCATCAAATTCACACTTGGAAATGCTTTCGTCTAAGGTGACATATTTAAGATCTTGTCCTTGGTTATCTATATGTATTTGATTGAAAGGTAGTTTATATCGTATGTCTTCAATGTATGCAGTTCCCGGTCCTCCAGATTGATGAGGCGTAGACATAAGAGCACCTAAAGCTTCGACTTTACCAATGAAGATATATTTGCCACTGAGATGTACAGAAACTCGACCACCTGCCCCTCCACCACCTGATCCGTCTCCTTTACCACCATTTGCAGAAACTGTTCCACTGCCCTTGAGCAATCTTGTTACTTGAAGATATATACTTCCTCCACTTCCACCGCCAGCATTTGAACCAGTAGGCGCGCTCCCACCATTTGCAGATATAAAACCGTTATTCCAGACGTATTCTGCAGTTATTTTGATCACTCCACCTCCCTTTCCAGCAGAATTTGAATAACGTCCATCTCCACCAGGATTTCCAGGATAAAAAGGATTGTAAATAGTGCCGTAGGCTGCCCCTCCTCTTTCCATGCCGCTAGAGAAGCCACCTGTACTACCATGACCACCACCAGATCCACCATTAGCAGATGAAATTCCTTCTCCTTTGTATCTTTTGACAGCAATGATGTTACTGGTAGATAACGAAGCGCCTCTGCCTATTAACAAGTTCTGTGTCTTGATATCGACAAATCTTCCTTGTAAGAGAACACCGTTTTTGAGATCGAGAGTACCTACGCTTAAGCTTAGATTCTGAGGCGCTCTGAAATCTGATCCACTTTTTAGTGTCACTGTAGCAAACTGCTGAGTGCCTGGAAGGCTTTGAAAAATAAAAGTTTCTTTCTCCATCAAAGTAGTTTGAGATTTAATTCCAAAGAGCACACGACTGTTTGATTCTACTACAAGGTGTCTAACATTAGAAATCTTGCCATCAATTTTTAGAGTTGCGCCATCCACTGAAACATTCGAAGCTGCAACCATGTTTCCTCCCTCTTCAATATGGACATTAGTAGTTAGAGTCAGGTGACTTTCTTTTGATTCTAACACTCGTGCATACATTGTCTGATTTCTCTTTATTGTCATCTCCCCTTTCCCGTCGGCGTTTATTGTGTCTATTTTGATGATTACTTTTTCATTACGAAGGTTAGCAATTTCAAAACGCACGCTTCCTCTCAATTTGAGCTCATCAAAATAAACAACTTTTTTCCCAGGCTCAGATAGTACAGTTGTTGGTAATGGGCCATTGTTTTTTCTGTTTTCAATCAATAGCAGTTTCCTGGGAATAAATTTCGTATTTTCATTTACGTAGACAGTTCCAGATGCACCAAGTGAGCTGCCAGTTCCGCCAAATGTATTGATTTTCCCTTCAAATCTTAGAATCTTTTCAATGAATATTGCTATTCTTCCACCACTTCCTCCGCCGCCACCTCCTAAAGAACTTCCTCCACCGCTACTTATTAGCCCATTGCCTTTGATTTCCTTCGACAATATTTTGATGGTTCCGCCACTTCCACCTCCACAATAAGAATTCCCCTTTCCTCCGTCTACATTTATTTCACCATTCAGAAGTAAAAGATCGATAACCTTTAAATAAAGATAACCTCCTCCACTTCCACCTATTCCAGAAGAACATGAACCGCCTCCGCTGCCAGGATCCCCAGGGTCGATTGCCGATCCATACCATGATCCAAACGCTCCAGTAGCCATTCCTCCAAAACCGCCATATCCACCTCCTGTACCATGTGATCCAATTTTTCCACCTGCTCCTGGACCAGTTTGACTTAAATATCCTTGTCCTGACAAGTCAATTTTACCACCAACGTTGATATTAACATAGGATGCCCGAATTTTGAACAAGCTTCCTTTAAGGACACCGCCATAATTAATTTCCAATTCTCCGATAGTTAAAGGTATCTCTTTAAGATGGGCATTTTCGAATGACACTGTACTATTTCGTTTAAGCTGCAAAGATGAAAACCGATACTCTCCGCGTTTTGTAATGAATGTGTATTTTCCATCCACAAACCTGGCCGTACGAGCAGAAGAAAGAAATACAGTCTGTCTTTCTACGCCAATGATCATTTTCAATACGCCAGTAAGTGTTCCAGAAAATACATTATTCGCTCCAAGAAAAGACACCGTGTCAGGAACTCTGATTTCACCTTCAAGATCAACACGTATATTACATAATGGTTTTAGAAACGCAGATCTGGGCTCAATTTCCAGAATGCCGTTATTTTGGACATGCAAAATGCTTTCCCGATCTGTAATCAGCTTGTCAATAACCACGTATTTCTTAACATGTAACGTCACTGAACCATAAAGTTTAAATTCATTGAAATGGTAGGATGAACGGTTTTGACCAAGGATAACGGGAACAGATGATGTTGATGGTACCCCACGATTATCGATTGAAAGACTTGAAAAACGAAATCCTGGCCGAACTTTTTCAATATACACCGTTCCAGGTGAAGCAGGATTTCCGATGCCTTTTCCTCCTTTGGAATACATTTTTCCATAAAACTTTGTAATGCCATTAGCATGCAAAGCAATCCGTCCCCCTCCACCTCCTCCGGTAAGAGTTGAGAATCCGTCACCCCCGTTAGCTCTTATTTTTCCTCGGCCTGAAAGTTTTTTCCTAACAGCAATATCAATACTGCCTCCACTTCCAGCACCAAGTTGAGATTTCCCATTACCTCCATTCGAAGAAATCAATCCATTTACTACCAAAATACCAGTTTGGATCTCAAGAATTCCACCACCCGCACCAGCCGTGTCATCATTATTTGGAATTCCAGCTCCTCCGCTTCCATATTCAGTTGCTTTGTATAAAGATCCATAAACTTTACATGTTTTGATATTCGCAGGAGCAGCACACCCACCGTAACTTCCTCCGCTATACACCGCCAAAGCACCTGTTCCAATTCCTTGATTTGGTGGATTTCCTTGCCCATCAGCATGCAACGTTCCTCCGAAAGCGACGTTCAACATTGGAGTTCTGATAACGAGGTGCGAACCTTGAAGAGTACCGCCATACGCTATATCGATAGAAATGGACTCCACTCTTACAGGAATTTTTTTCGTTGTATCTGTTTTAAATGTTATGCTTCCTCCACTTGAAACAGTAAGAGTCCTAAACAAAAACTTTCCTGGAAAAGCCTTTAAACTTCCAATCATTCCTGTTTTAGTAACTAGCACAGTACCATTATTGGCAACCGTAATTTCCTGGCCTCCAACAAGTCTACCAGCAAGATGTAGTGAAGGAGATTTCTGAGTTTTTGTAATAAGAAGCTTTGACGCGACATTTAAAGTTGACCCATAATCCACTATTATTGACAAAGGAATCATGAAAGGTCTTGAAGTTACTGCTTTACTAGAACCCAAGGACAACGTTTGATTGAAATGTAAGTGGAAATCGCCGCTTCCGTCGCCTTCCAGTTTACCTATTTTTATATCCATTACACTATCTGAAATAGAGGTTACTTCGAGACGAGCACTGCTTACCAGTCTTAGCTTCTGCATCGTGTAAGAGAGCTTAGACTCGTGCATGATCTTAGTTTTGGACAAAGTCACGATCTTATTGTTATCCACAATAGTCGTATTTTTTGGTATCCCAATTTCAAATTCGCGAACAAATACTGTCCCTGCTGCCCCATTCTGACCACCTGTTCCACCGTAGGTAGTTACTTTTCCTGTGAAAGGCCAATAGTTAGTTATGTAAAGAGCTATACGTCCTCCTGATCCTCCACCGTTGTTTTTTTCAGCATTTCCCCCGTTAGCACTTATAATTCCATGACCCATCAAAGTTCTAGCGTAAACAAGAATACTTCCACCACTTGCTCCGCCATTTTTATGTTTTTCACCATCAGCTGATATTATGCCATCAACTCGCAAAGTGTCTGTTATATTCATGTAAATAACGCCTCCACCTCTGGTTGTATATCCGCTGCCGTAGTGTCTAGGATTAAAAACAGAACCATATGCCTTTCCACCTCCGACACCACCTCCTTGTCCCCCGTGGCCACTTCCAAATCCAATACGTAATGGTGTTCCGGGTCCACTTTTTAAGCCACCTCCAGAAGCAAGTATAGAGGCTGTGCCTTCTAATACCATATTGGATGCTGTTATATTTAGTACCTTCACCTCGCTCTTTGTAGTAATTACAGCACCCTTACTTAAGTATAAACTATTAGCGAACAGTGTTGCATTTTTTGATACAAAGTTGATTTTTGAATGCGGTTCTAGTATTAAGGAAACAAGATGGAATTGTGAGGCCAACATTCCGACTGTAGACCCTGCATTAACCTCCAGTATTGAACTGGGCTGGAGAGTAAGAGTACTTGTTTTAATTTCTCCACCACTATCGATTCTTGCGAACTTCGACGTCGAGATCTCAGGTGTAGCGACTTGAAGCACGCCTCTTACTATTACGCAGGGATAACCGGGACCGCTGAAGACAGTGCGACTTTTGAAAGTTATCGTTCCTCCATCACGGACTTCAACATTACATTTGATTGAGCCAGATACTTGTTCCACCTCGAGAAAACCCTTTGAGTCGGCAATGATACTCCCTGTTCCATCAGTAACAAGCAATTTAACATTAATCGACTGAGGGCCAGTTGAAAATATGGCATTTGACTGTACCCGTAACTCATCATATGTATGATTGGTAGTATATCTTGGCAAAACGCTTGGGGCTTCTCCTTTATGTTGGATGATAAGTACGTCATAAGGAAAAAGTTGTTTTGTTTTGTCTCTTAATAACACTGTTCCCGAACTTCCCGTTCTTTTTCCTGTACCTCCAGCAGTATCATAGCTCCCATGAAAATCTCTTGATGCTTGCGTTGCATGTACAGCTATGCGTCCACCACCTCCGCCGCCTCCTAAAAATGAGCTTCCTCCTCTTGCCCTCAAAATCCCGGTTCCAAACATTTTCGAAGTTTTTATCAAAATGCTACCCCCGCTACCACCACCTGCCCTATTTAAGCCATTTCCTCCATTAGCTTCAATGGTTCCATCAAGATTTAACGTATCTGTTTTTATGATAATTGCACCTCCGCCAACCCCTCTAGAATTAGTAGTTCCCCAACCATGAGAGCCATAATCCCGAGGATAGGTGATGTTACCATACAATAAGCTGATGTTCGTACTTCCTCCACCAAAGCCTCCATATGTTCCACCGCTTCCATACCACGCAGGAGTGTTTGAAGTAAAACCTGAACCCAACGCTTGTATGGTTCCTCCAGAAAACACAGTAAGTACATTCACACGTAAATCTGTAACTACCACATGGTTATTGTTAGATGGTTCGAATCTCATGAGAGCGCCACTATGAATCTCGAGATACCTGTAAGTATAATTACTACTCGGAAGTGTACAGGTCTGCCCAGGGAGCAAAATAAAGTCGGTATAATCACAAGCAATGTAATAGGTGACATTATATCTTATCTCATATATAGTTTCGTTGATCACCCGACTAACGATTGATGATACTCTTATCAAGGTACCGTTTGAAGTTCCATTTGAAGAGCCAATTGAAGTGCCGTTCCCATAGGCGATGACATCACGCCAGACTAATTGGTACAAAGTACGGTTTACTACACGTTCCACGATGTATGAAATGTTGCTTTTTGTGTAGATGTGTTTCCCTGTTCCACATGGATTGTATAAGGTTTTTGATGCCAGTTCAATTACTTCATAGCCATGAGGACAGTCCCTTCTTTTAAGAGGAACTCCGCTTTGGTAGGCAATTTTTTTCGTGGCCGTAATTCTAATTTTGCTGGAATCTTCAATGATAGCCCCCAAGTCCAACTGGAGAACTTTAGAACGCACTTGAACAAATCCCGAGGTTCCAGAGACTACTCGACCCCTTGTTTTGACATAAAGCTTTTCAAAGGAGCAGACCGAAGTACCGTATTTGGGAACGTTTGTGTATCCCGTGCGACCTGGATAGCTGATACTTAATTTTCCTAACGAGTTGACGGTAAGTACTTTCACTCCAATCAAGCTACCACTTAAAAACATCGAGTAGCCACTCTCAATTACAAGCTTGCTTGGAACAGATAGGGTGCCACCGGACTTAACATGAACGTTAAAAGGCAGATGGAGTTTTGAACCGTCAGATCCAAAAACACCGATGTTAACATCATGGTCTTGTTGAATAATTAGTGAACTTGCTGAATCACCGAAAACGTCTTTGGCTATCAGTGCCATTGGGCGACCTGGATAACATGAACGCATAGCTAGGGAAGCACCACCTAAAAGATGAATTTCATCAAAAATGTAATCCACTCGTTGAACTTCACATAATAAGACTGTTTCCAGGAATGCATTTGCCACCGTCAGTCCACTGTTGTTTAATGTTAGCTTGGCATGAATAAGCTTATCAAAACGTTTATTTTCGTAAAGAGCTCCTGATGCGCCATGCCACCATCCACGTCCGCCATGTAAAATAATGGTGAAAGTTTGACTTGAATATACAAAATACAACGCAACCATTCCTCCACTTCCACCTCCGCTTGATGAACCTCCGCTATCTCCGCCTCGAACGTCAAGGCTGCCAGTTCCTTCAAGAGTCGACGCATTAATTAACATACTCCCTCCAGCACCTCCTCCGCTGCCACTACTAGCACCACTTAAGCCCCTATCAAGAAAATAGTAAAATGAAATGCATAAGATAATACAAATTGACTAACAATGGCTTCTAACTATTCTTTAAAATATAGAACCTCATATAGTTACTATTAAGTTCAAAGACTTGAAACCTTATATTAAAATCCATACAGTCTTCTCATTTAACATTTATCGATATTCATTTATTCTATTTTGATATTAATGTTAAAATAAAGTTACATAACTTAGATACCTTGACGATATTGTACCATCGAGGTGTAGCGTTCTCTTTACTGTCATGTTTAGCCTACCACCGCCATGACCCCCATTACAAATATTGCTGTGCCAATACGCAAGTCCTGCTCCTCCGAACTTGGTAGGAACATATACTGAGTCAAAAGGTTCATGACGCGACGAGCGTGAGGAACCAAACCCTCCATATCCTGCGTGACTTCCTCCTGAACCATAATTGTATCTGCTAATTGGTCTACATTTTTCACCTTGCCCATCGACATTTATTGAGCCTTCTTTCTTAATATTGACATCACGTGATACCAAAGATAGGTTTTTACCATAAATAACACCACCAGAAAGGATTTTAAGACTTCCAATATAGAGTAGATATTCATTTGTTGTATCAAGAAGTCGAAGATTAGCACCATCAAGCAAAGTGACACTATCGAATTCAAAAGTAAGTGGCTTGATGCTACCCTTTATTAGTGCTGACGAGTGTGTTCCAAAGTTAACAAGGCATTTGGATATAGTTAGGTCTCTAACGCCAAGTAGAAAACCATTCAAGGAAAGCGAGTTCTTGTGCAGCATTATTTTGGGCGGCGTTTTAAGGTAACCATTTTGGTAGATTTTTAGGTTAATAGGGATGTAGTAATCCGTATCTCTGATCAATATTATCTGTCTTGGGCCTGCGTGCAAAAACCCATAGCTTGCACCTTCGTAGTTTCCGACTAGTTTTGAAATGCTGTGTATACGAAGATTCGAACGTGATAGCTCGGGCTCGAAAGCCAAATGTGCTCCACCACCAAGTCTCAATTCGCTGATGCCAAATCCTTCATAAGCTGGAACGTTAAGCTGATAATCATCTAAAAACACAAGTTTTGGATTTTTGCTAGCAGAAATCGTCGTAATCCACGTCCTAGCACTGTCCGTAGAAAGACTTCTGTAGTCTATGATCTCAGAGTTAATTGGCCGCCTTCCTTTATTGTATACTTCAAGGGCACTAAAGCTGCTTAAATCATTATGATAGTAGATAGTTCCAGCAGCCCCAGCCTCAACTCGAGAATCGCCACCAAAAGCAGTCATAGCACCTTTGAAAAATAGATGCTGATAGTAAACAGCGATGCGGCCTCCACTTCCTCCGCCTCCTCCACTGTTACCACCATCACCACCATTAACCTGGATTGTACCTGTTCCTTCCAATACGCTTGTTTCTATCATTACACTGCCACCACTGCCTCCCCCAAGCACAGAATTACTGGATCCACTTTTTCCGTCAACCTTAATGTTTCCATCTACAATCAATTTTGTGGTTTTCAAATATAAAACACCACCTCCCGGCGTACTGCCGCCACCGCCCGTACTGCCATACATTTGCGGCCTAGTTACACTTCCATAGAAAGCACCAGTTGATTGTTGGCTGCTGCCTTTTCCTCCGCGTCCTCCATGGCCTGCTCCCGATGAACCGTAGTAGTGATATATCCCGACACCAATCCCGTTCCCGTTTATCGAACCCTAAAAAAATAAAAAGTCAGAAAAAATAATTAAAGTTGTAATCAGGGAAAATATTGATTTTATATATTGAGAGTTTAATAAGGAGGAACAACGAAACAAAGAAAAAGATTAAGCAACTTAAAGAAGAAACAAACAATGAAGTTCGTAAAAATTACTTACCCGATATCTCAAATCAATTAATCCAGACTGTTCGACTAACACAGAGTTTGCATGAATTCTCAATCGGCCTGCTGATAGAACACCACCATTTCGGATCAAAAATGAAGTGCAGATTATCCAATGTCCTTCAGCGTCACTTTGAATTTCGATTATACCCCCTCCTTGTATCTCAATCACTCCAAACCTAATTGTGCGAGACTTAGTACCGTCTGGTGCAGTAAGTTGCCTAAACCAAATAAAATAAAGAATATATACATACGATATTTAATAGCTGATATAAATCAGCGATACCCTCCAAATGTAACACGATCTCAAATTTTACTAAAATGAAACTGCTACAAAGAAAACTTCTCAATATGAATGACTAAAAACTATAACACATTGACAGTATAAAGAAATTTAAGGGAAAACAAATAACGCTTTGAGCTTTCAATAAAATTGTGTGTGTGATAATTTCAAAACAGAATATTATCCTAAACAATGTTATATTGCCTTTGTGCCTAATTAATATTGTTGAATAGTAGACGTGAATTTGCTTATTTAATTTTCATTTTCTTAAACATACCTGAGGATAAGTTTTCCGTTATTTCCAATAGTGATATTCTGCGCTCCACTGATACTGCCTGCTACAATCATTTTGATTCCGTCAATAACAAGATTTTCAGGCAATTTTACGTCCGCTTTTTTATACACATTAACTCCCCAAAGAAGGTCTGGTTGATGCCCGTCAGTGCTTTTCAAGGTCATTTCCAATCGTTGATTCTCACGCACATGCATAATTCCAGTTCGATCTCCAATAATCCCTCCGACATCCCAAAGGATAGGTTTGTTAGGAGGTGTTGTTACCACAGCAAGATGAGAATGACCTCGGATTTCAACATCAGAAAAAGATATTTTACTTGTTCCTGGTTCGGGGGTAACCCAAGTACGCCCACTATCTTTTGTAATATCCGTTATGTCGTCACTCAAACTCGTTCCCAAATTATTGTTGTCGACTATAAGGTGGGTTTTCTTTTTCAAGAAGTCTTTTGTGTATACAGTTCCGGCACCACCAACACCAAAAGTACTGGTTCCCCCATAAGCCAACAACGAACCGCTAAATGTTCTGTTGTAAAAGCTAACAGATATTCTTCCGCCTCCTGCACCACCACCAAAGCGATTTCCATTTCCGCCTGTCGCTGTGATCTTTCCATTACCTGAGAAAGTTTGCGTCTTGAGCAAAATACTACCACCACTTGCACCTCCACTTTTCGCTCTTATGCTGTCTTCGCCTTTAACGGTTATTATTCCATCGACATTAAGGCTCCTTAAAGAAGTGAGTTTTATAATTCCCCCACCACTTGAGGAAAGGCTGCCACTTCCATAGGCTTGAGGATACTCTACAGAACCGTACGCCTGACCAGGAGTTGAAGAACTAGTTCCAATGCCACCACGTCCGCCATGGCTTGCACCAGCTGAATCTGAGAAATCCATCAAGAATAAATTATTGTATCTAATATAACTAAAATTATTTGAGATTCACGCCTGGTTATAGAAAGTTCGATTCCTAAAACGCACATGTGGTAGGTACTGAACTAATTAATAGATAAGCTGTAACTACTTTTAGTTAATTTGGAATACCTGAACTCAATCCTTTCCCTTTCATGGGCTTATGTCCCTCTCCTTCTGCTGAGATAATCCCTGAAGACTTGATATTTATATTGCCAGCTATCACTGCCAACCATTTACATTTCACCAAACCACCAGCTAATACGGAAAAGGTATTGTTTACTCGTAACTGCAAAGTAGGATTATCAAAGTCGGTTGAACTAGCCGTTAGAGTTGCTTGGTCCAAAATGGATAGTGTATTCATTTCCAAGGATCTTTGTGGAAGACCAGAAGAATGGCCCTGGAATTCAAATATAGGATTTTGTTACAAAACTGCTGTTATATACAAAATTAAAGCTACTACACTGGTACATGATTATCACGCTTTTAGTATTAGACTTGTGAAATTTCAAATCAAGAACGTGGAACCACAGACATGTAATCTTGTTGAAACATAAAACATATCTTAAAGCTATCATTATATCAAAATACCTACCCCGTTTTTTATTGTAACAGTTGTACCTCGACCTATATACCAGTCCGTTAAACCACTTATTTCTCCTTCTATGCTTATTTGAGGATAGTACAGATCCTTGAGAAGCATGATTGGAGGTACATGGAAAAACCCTTTGTCATAGATTCGAAAACTAGCAGGAAACTGAGTTGATGCGGACTTGATGTAAAGCTTTTGCCCGACGCCAATGTGTAAAAATCCACCCAAGTCTCCTTCTAGGTGATTAATAACCAAGGAAATGGAACATACACAGCCACTGCATGCGCATTTGCCAGTCCGTCTTAGAGCTAAATGTCCACCACCTTTTAAAATCATGTGGTCTATGATGAAATCCTCATCGTTATCAACCAATAACCATGCACGACCACCGTCTTGTGAAATGTCTTGGTAATCAGAAATATAAAGGTTAGAAGTACGATAGCCATTATTATCTATGATAACTGTGCTATGAGTTCCATTTTTAGCAAGGTAAACGGGGCCTGGTCCACCAGGTTCTGTTTTGCTGTAGCCACCGTGAGTCTTGAACACTCCACCAAATCTCGTAGAATTGTAGTTTATGGATATTTGACCACCACCACCTCCTCCTGCATCTCCAAAGCTCGCTGCGACCACAGCACCACCAGTAGCAAGAAACTTGCCTTTACCACTAAACAGTTTGCAGTAGATGTAAACACTTCCTCCGCTACCTCCGCCAACTCCTGGATATATGGCAGACGCAGCAGACACATCGATCGCTCCATCGTTCTGTACAACACCTGTTGCCTTGACAATAACAACTCCGCCACCATTGCTTCCAGGCTGAAAAGACAACAAGGTTGAAATAGAAACTGAACTATTACTTACCTAAAATTGGATGGCCGAGCATAAATATTGAAAAAGCAAATTAATTCTTTAAAACCAGTCGTAGCTAAAACAAACTACCTCATGTTTCCCTTATCGTCAAGTACAAAGTACAATATTATTGTCATGCCTAGTATTTTGTATTTAACTGTCGAATCTCCAATAAATAAGTCAGGAAAATTGCATCATGTTGAATGCGCACCAAAAAAGTATTTTGACCGTACCAGGTTTCTGTATCCTTGTCCACCACCGCTGCCACAATCGTTTGGTCTATGAAAGTGTCCGTATGCCTTTCCAATAGTTCTTTGCTGACTGCCTTTACCACCAGCTCCTCCATGGCCAGCACCAGAAGCACTTGTTGAAGACCCTTTTCCAGGTTCACGACCTTGACCACATGGGAATCCTCGTGCACGTGCAGTAAGCAATGCTCCCCCATCAACATAAACATCTGATGCTTGTAAAGAAATCATGCTTACATTAAACACAGCTCCGGCGGTAAGCGTTAGGTGGTCTTTAAGAGATATTTTAAGTTCACTTGGTTTCAGTGTTGACTGGTGAAAGATTCCACCATTTAATACCGTGAGAGATTTGAATGCCAAGTTACTGGGGTCCTTTGAGTTGAGATGAGCAGCTGGTGTGACATCGAGTTTACCATTGAAAGAAATAATAATTTCTTGAAGTCCTGCCATATAACCTTCGCAGTAAACAGATGAGTGATGTAAATACAGCTCTTTTGGGAGGTACATTGTAGAGTTCTAGTTCAAAAAGGGAAAAAAACGAAACATCTTAACAAAATTAGCCAGAAAAAAAAATGACTTTTATATTTCCTTCTTTAATCAACATCTAATGTTAGAAACAATGAGACAATAAAAGTTCAATTACTTAAATTAACAAACAAAAACTAATACTTTAAAATAGATGTTACGCATCTTATAAGGTTTTGCTAAGCAAGAACAGCAAATAAGTTCAGTGGAAAAAAGACTTACTTGATAAGCTCGAACGCTGAAGGGTATTACTGAGTTTTCTTCCATTGACATATTGATCAGCTGATTTTTTCCGATATGTAGCGTACCAGAAAAGTCTCCTGTATATTTGTTCACTGCTATACTAACTTTTGAGTTATCATTTTGGATCGCCAAGTGAGCACTTCCCCGAACATTCAATTCATCCAGCTCATTATTTTGATTCTTAGGACCATCAAGCACTAGCCACGTTCTAGGCCCATCCTGTGTTAAGGTTTGGCTATGGAAGTTACTTGGGTTATCCTGTCCAATGTAAACTTCAAGTTCTCCCAAAGTTATGTAGGTTCCAAGTTTACGCAGTGTTATTGTAAACTGCCTAAACGTCCCTGCCATTACAACATCATCATACACGCCTGTGTCGAAGCATCCAGCGAAAGACCGCTGTCCATAGATCTTTTGGAACTTCTCAGATATTTGTTGACCTTTGACAATGTACGCGATACGATAGTGTGTGTGACAATACTGAAAGACAAAATTAGTTATTGGTTTAGGAATTGTACCTGAAATGGATTGAAGCAAAAAAGAAACCAAGTACTAAACGTGGCAACCTCTTATTTGTTGATATTAATATAATATGATGATAAAAAACACCCACTTTTTAGTTTAGCATTAGTTCCTGTACAAGAATAGAAAGAAATTGCGCGCAATCGGGATCTTACCGGATAAAGCCGTAAATGATGAATATATGTTGGTCTTGGTAGAGAAACAACTACGTTTACCACACTGTACGCGGAATCCAATAAGTATACCGAATTTCGATTGCCATCAAACATTCTCCTTATCAAGTAGCTGGAATGAACCGCTCCAGAGGATGAAAACATCCACCCTTGTAAACTAGTATAGGTATTTCCATTCTCGCTCCCAGAATGTAGTGGCACCTTTTCAATCTGAAAATAAACATTGTGTTAGAGACCACACAGCTCTATTCATTCCCTTCCTTTCTTCTTTCCTTTCTTCATTCATTCGATAGTTCTTTCCCTCTGTAATTACTGAACTATTATATGAGCCAGTTTGCTAACAATCCATCGTAAACTTACCTGATTGACTCGCTGTGTTTGAGGAAAATTCATGTTGTTATCGACCTTAAGAGATCGATATCCTCTGAATGTTGCATTTCGCCCTCTTTCAATAAACACTGTGCCTGCAGCTCCATATTCTCTATATCCATATCCACCAGCAGCCTCTAAAAGTCCATCAAAGTAGCCTTCTCTATAGTAAACAGCTATTCGTCCACCTGCTCCGCCACCTCCCCCACGAGTGCTATGAACATAGCCAGCTCCTCCATTAGCCTGAAATTGCAAATAATAACACATGAATCAAACGCGTGGAATAATATATCATACTAGCAATAACTATTATGTTAATATATAATTCAGGTAGGCTGCTTTACTGTATGAAACATTTTTCACAGAAGCAGTCCTTAACTAGTAGAGTACATTTTTTTAGAATACGAAACACATACATGCATCAAGTAAATCTCTTTTTAAAAAAACAGGAGTAGAAAGAACAGTTGTATCGCTAATGTTAACGGTATGTTACCTGCACTGTTCCGCTGCCTTCTAATTTAGTGGTCCTTATCAAAACACTGCCACCACTTCCTCCACCGGCGTAAGCTCCTTTATACTTGTCGCCATTGACGAGAATAGAACCCTCGACGTCGAGTGTATCATTGATAAACAGGCCAAGTATGCCTCCACCTCGACCCCCTGGGGCACTCGCGGAGCCCGCACCACCACTACTTCCTAAAACCAAAGTGTTTAAAAGCAACTTCGATAAATGCAACTTCTAGCTATTACACTATGACATAGCAAAACTAAAGTTATCATAGGCGGCAACTCCAACCTCGACTTGCAATTATTATTCGTGGTCACTGGAACGGAACTGTAAGAAGGAGTATTTTTTACGCAGTTTTTCTTGTGTTGTTGCTGTGTTGTTCCAACGACCATGAGCGTTGAAACAAAATATTGTTTTCATGTGACGTCATAATGGTATTTTACATAAACGAGAAATAAGTAGAATGTCGATCAAGTATTACAGATTAACATATATTATCCTAATCATTATAAGAAACAGTACAACCAACCTAACGTTCATGACTTACCAAAGTCCAGTGGATCTGTAAACGACCCGTATGCTGCTGCAGATACTGTGACCATTGGTGACCGTCCACCTCTGCCACCGTGACCCCCTCCTCCGCCTCCTGCTGTTCCTCTGCTAAAGTAAGAGGACCCAGGTCCTTTGCCTTTGAGAAAGAAAAGGTTTAAAGAGTATGAAAAGCGTAAACTGATTTTAATCTTAAATGGATTCTGGCTTACCATCATGTCTGAAGTTTTGTCCTTTAAGAGTTGCTTCAACTGAAGCCAAGGCATCGACGGTCATGTTTTCTACATATATGTGAAGATTGATAGCTGACAGTCTTCCACCACCCTGTACGTGCACCGATCGGCCTCGGATTTCCCTTATGCGCTCTTGGTTAGTTATGGACATGATTCCACGCTCCCGGATGCTTATTGACTCAAAATAGAAGGTCTGTTATGATCAAAAGAAATAGATATATCGTTAAAGGTTGATTATTCCTAAGGTTACGTATTCCTAAGAATACTTGGGGTTCTTTTGGGGGTGGGGGTGAGGGCAATAAGCGCAATTGGAAAACAAAATGAATAATGAATAATTGCATGCAATCAACCTAGTAAATCACTGGCACGTACCTTTGTTGGTCGTCCCAACGTGTTGTACATTTCCTTCATCCGAATTGTTCCTCCATGCATCACCGTTATATTTTGGCAACGAAGAAGAACACCATCAACTTCCACCGTTACCCCGGATACTAAAAGTTCCCCTTGCATTATTGTTAAACCACCCTGATAAATGATCATGTCCATTGGGAGGTACGATTGAAGAGACAAAAATTTCTGATTGAAACCAATGTGCAGTCTTCCTTTTTTGTCACCTTCCATACGGCCTGAAATAGATTGTTCAAAAATTATTTTTAGAATATTTTTCGTTTAACTTTAGAAGAGGTTCTAGAATTAAAAGCTGTTTCGTCACGCATTTCTTATTTATTTGTTATAGTCATCACTGCATAAAAACTGCATATTTTTGATAGCTAATAGCAGTATTATGTGGATTAGACGGCTGATATCGATTTCACTAATTACAGTCTTACCTATCACAATAGATATTGCACTTTTTGGTGCGTTAGGCTTAATGAATACTATCTGTGCGCCTCCATATAAATGCAGCTCTTCTAATTCCACATCACTTTCGTTGACTCCCAAGGTTTTATCATCTAATGTTAGCCATACACGTGTTGGTCCATTTCGGGAGAAGTCATGGTACGCTGTACTTAGATTACTCATTGGATCTCGAGGACGTCTATCGTAGGCATTTATATACAGCGTTCTGCACATCCATACAAAAAAAAATGAAGTAATGGTAAGTAACTTAATTGGGATAATCAAGGACAGAAATGTTCCTTGTTTACTTTCTTTTATGTTATGTTACTTTGTTGCTTTGCTTTCTTTTAGTTTTGGAATACTGCAAATATTTAGCCTAATATCTCAATTCTCTGCGATTAAAAACAGACTTGTTAAACTTAATCAGTTTACCTGTTCTGCTGCCATTTCGTTGTATTCATTACTTCATTCTCCAACTGCAGAATTCTATCAGCATGTGCTGCATCATCGATTCGGTCGTGTCCATAGGTCGCATTATTGCCGGGAACGTTCTCTAAATAAACTGTACCAGGACCTCCCGACTCGTATCGACTCACGCCTCCTTTAGCAATATATTTGCCAAGGTAATGGTTTTCTCGATAATATA
This sequence comes from Anthopleura sola, assembly GCA_023349425.1. NCBI lineage: Eukaryota > Metazoa > Cnidaria > Anthozoa > Actiniaria > Actiniidae > Anthopleura > Anthopleura sola. The sequence continues at coordinate 2,318,681 of JALHLI010000018.1, read as the reverse complement.
CTGCTATTCGTCCCCCTCCTCCACCTCCCCCAAAGTAAGAAGTAGAAATGTCACCGGAGCCCCCAGAAACATCGAATTCTCCATCCCCGTGTAACCTTGACGTGTATACTAATACGCTGCCACCACTACCACCACCACTTCGAGTTGCCACAGCATTACCCCCACAGGAAGATAAGGTACCATCTACAACAAGAGTATCGTGAGCAATAATTTCAAGCCTTCCGCCTCCTTTTCCACCGTTGAAGGGGAACACAGACGCACCACCACTGCTTCCGAATTTCTTTGGGATTCTATATTTTCCATAAGAGACACCAACACGATTTTGATGTGGTCCCTGACCACCATGGCCTCCATAACCGGCCCCTGATGCACCTGATACATGTCCCCATCCATCACCATAGTAACGAGACGGTTGCTCCGTTGCCAAGGCATTACCCGAAAGAAATGCAAAGGGTTCGATGGTTATGTTCTTGTAGTCCAATTTCAGACTGTTGGCTTCAAGCTGTAGGGCATTTCATAAAATATTAGTGAAGTAATTATCTAAATTAAAGATAAAAGCTCTGAAAGAATTATTCCAACAAACCTGGACACTACTAATTAATGAAATAAAAACTATTAGATGGTAAACGTTTTGAATACTAACAACTAATCAATATGGCCCAGATTTTTTGGAAGTACTCTCATGAAAATTGGGAATCATAACATTAAATTTCTATATACTTGGAAATGCGAAATTGAAATTGCTGCATGCATTGTGTAATAACTGTCATATATGTATATTAAATTCGCCGTCCCTCCTCCACTCTCTTTCTCATTCTCTCTCTCCCAGTATGAAACTTGCCCTCTACTTAACCAAAACTTACTCTGCCTCCACCTCGTATATCCAACGTCTTCCCTGCAACGGTCACATGTGCTTGATCATCGCGATCAACTGCCATAAAGCCATCTGTTTGTACTACCACGTGATCATAAGAAAAGCTAGTTTCCGTGGAGTTCTGTATGACAAATTTACAATGTGGACCCACTGTGAGGTTTTGCATCTTCTCCATGGTGCCTCGCATCATCACCTCAACACTGCGACAGGTCGTAAAGCCAGGTAATTCGACGGTCGCTTTTTTCTGAACAAGAAAAGAAAACGGGAGAAGCCCATCGGATCTCTTCATGTTGACGCGCTGAGATGGTCGTACAGTCACGAGACCAGTCGTATCACCAGCGATTTTTTCCACGTGAACTTTTACGTTTTTGCCACTAAAACCCAAGCTCCCTTGGCCTGTGATGTGAAGCTTAAAAATAAACACGATACATTAATGCTGCTCCCTATCATTAACACTATGTTAATTACTGATCGTATGGGAATAAAAGTTAGTTACAATTCATATTGAAGCATTCCTTGATCAGGTTGTTGGTGTAAACATTTCTTATCATTATCATCAACATCATTATCATTATCACAACCTCTCATCCTCATCCTCATCCTCATCCTCATCCTCATCCTCATCCTCCTCAACCTTCTCCTCCTTATCCTCACATCCTCACATCATCACTATCAGCAGCAGCATTATTTCTAATTAAATTGCATACTAATACATTATCTAAGAAGACAAGTGTTTCACTTTTTACCTTTTCAAATGTAAATTCTTTCTTTTTTTCATGCTCCGATACAATCCATGTTGTACTGGGTGAAGTATAATATTCATTTTGTACAGCCGTTAATGGGTTTTCACGTACAAATAGCTTGACTCTTGTCAGGGCAGAGAAAGTACTTTTCTTTCGAAGGCTAATGATAATCTGAGAAACAGAAACAAAATAATATGTGATTAATAAGGAAAGGTTTTCTGAAAACTTTTTCCAATTCATGCAAATCGCTTTATTCGTGAACGAAATTGATTTAATATGTTTCAGTAGTTTTATATGTTAGTTTTTATCTCGTCTGCTTAATTGTTTGTCCGTTTTTTATTTTGGTTTCGTTTTTTCTTCTTTTTTTTTTTTTTTTTTTTGTCTTTTTTATTATTATCATTATTATTTTCATTTTATTTTAGAAAACCGTAATGGGATCAAAATCAAACTTTGAATATCTAATATTAGGTCGGTATTCTCATAAGGTTTACCTTGATTGCGGTTTTCCTAACATCAAATCTCCTCGGCTGGCCTTGAAGACAGTTTGTTGTGTCAACCCAATTAGGAGACTTTACAATGATATCATCTTCTTCATCAAAGACTTCAATAAGATATTGTGTGTCGTAGTTTGAGCTACATGTTGGATAAATCAATACATATTCCAGGAAGAGTGAGATGGGGAACTGATATGTTATCTCTGCTATTGAAAGGGTAGTGTAATATTGGTGAGAGTCTTGGAAAATGTTACCGAGATAGGACGAATCAGAATAACATCTTTTGCCATCATGACTAGGATTTCCGCAATATGGAGTTCCTGTGGTCGTCAGTTTTATACCATTGGGAGCTCGGTAAGAAGTCAAGTAATATGGATATGAATACGAATTCCCTGCAAGACTTAATTCCTGTATTTCACCTATCAACTGGCCTCGTTTGTTATACACTCCGTTGTCAATCATCAAAGTTCTGTGTAGTTGTGATGCATTTCTTCGATCTTCTATAAACACCGTTCCAGCACCACCTTTTTCAGATGTGCTCATGCCTCCAAATGCCAGATATGTACCGAGGTACGTGTTATCTCCTTCATGATACACAGCTATTCGTCCACCAGCTCCACCTCCGGCATTACTTGAGCCAGCACCTCCATTAACTTCAATGGAACCTTCACCATCAAAGCTTAAGGTTTTGATAAGTACACTTCCACCAGCGCCTCCTCCCCCTGAAGCACCTCTCTCGCCATTGGCTTGCAGTCTACCCTCTAATCGAAACATGTCTGAAACGTCAAACCTGATGATTCCTCCACCTTTACCACCATTTCCTCCTCCTCCACTTCCGTATAGCTCGGGATTATAGATTGTTCCATAAGCTTTAGATGCTGTTAAGCAATGGGAGCCACGTCCTCCACGTCCACCATGACTTGCTCCAGTAGGTCCAGCTCCAAACGAATTGCGTCCCTGTCCTGCACCAGGCCCTTGCCCTTGTTCATGTCCTTTGTAATCGACTTTTATTTCACCTGTTTGGAAAAACGTTGTTTCGCATCACTATGAGGAACATCCATATTCAAATGCGGTATGACAGAACAAACATGCTTTTATAATAACAATAATAATTTATTAATTTATATTGCGCAGATTACATAAAAATGATCAAATACGCATTACAACTCTTACATAATAAAACTATCTAATACATATATATATAATGTATATAAATGTATATAAATTTAGTAATGAAAATAATATTTGAATAAGATAAGAAGTAGTTATTAATAATAAGCTAATTTAAAAAGATAGGTTTTCAGATGTCGCTTAAAAATATCAATGCACTGGATTTCACGCAATGCAACAGGCAGGGAATTCCAAAGCATTTGGAGCAGCAAAAAGAAAAACTCGATTAATAAAGGATTAGAATGGGTAGGAAATATAATCATGTATTATATTGCATACATAATTATTTTTCATAAATCATGGTACAAAAAGTCTGGCACCCACCTGCCATATCAATGGTAGCATTCACAGTAACGATCCTGACGTCATTGGCGTCCAATAAACCACCAGCATTAATAACTAGTCGGGTCATGTTCAGTGTAATACGTTGCAAGCCAGGAAGGCCAATCAACATTAGTTTACCACGTGAACGAATTGAGACGTTCATAAACCGAAAATGACTGATATCTTCATTAATGGATCGTCCTCCAGCCCAAAGGTATAGTTCACCGTGTCGATCTATAGTATAGTCATCAGCATCAGCCAAAGTGCCGTTCATTTCCATGTACACCTCTCTATATTGATTAAAAAAGGGTTACTTAAGAGAATATAATTTTGTCAGGTATTCCGCATATAGAATGTGTCAGGCTAACCTAAGTTATAGATAAAAATAGCCAAAAACGATGAGGTTGAAAGTCTGTTGCGTAAAGCTGGAATCTGGGTGGGTGCTGGTCGTGTGAAAAGTTCAAGGAATTGGGTTTTGATCTGAAATATGACTTTTCAGCAAACCACCTCAAGCAGCAATTCATCACCTGTGGGCTTTAGTTTGCACGGTTTACGCTGTGCAGCCTTGGACTAAAGGCCACACTTATTTCTTTTGCATTTAATCATGCTAAGGCTATTATTTTGTTGACGATACCTTACCTAAGCGACAGTCTTTTAGGGACCTCAAGATGGGCATCATAGTATACCAAAGTGTTCATTGGGAAATAAAGATTAACTTCTTCAAAAGCCACTGACTGGAAACGTCCTACATGGAAAACACCACTTCGGTCCCCTACTAGCATATGCGAGCGAAGAGAAACGGGATCTTGACAACCGTTACCATATATGGCGACGTGAGAGTTACCATGGAGATGAAATTCATTAAAGATGTATTTTGATGACTCGTGTAACCACGTCACAGCGCCAACATATCTGATGAAATAAGTTGTTTTAAAGCCCTATTAATTTTGTCCTGAAGGAAATAAGGGGGAAAATGGAAACTAACTATAAAAAGAAACTACCTTGTGTCGTTGTATATTCCAAAAAGGAGATGTCTTAATCGCCCATCTCGTTTGTCCACAGCCCAAGGGAAAGCCAATCCGTAGTTGTTAATCTTTAATATTCTATAATCAACATTCTTTCCATTTTGTCGTTCCAAGTATACTGTGCCAGATGCTCCAGGCTCAACACTGCTGTCTCCTCCTTTGGCGGATAGCGTTCCATTGAAGTTGATCATAGTTGTATGATAAACTGCTATCCTTCCTCCTGATCCACCTCCACCAACTTTTGGTGAGCCATCACCACCTTTTACTGATATCTTACCATATCCAGAAAGGTCTTGGCAGTGAATCCATATGCTGCCACCGCTCCCACCACCAGCAGTACTTGGAGGTGGACCATCCTCTCCCTCGGCAGTAAGTTCTCCATCAAGCACAAAGTGACGAGTATCAATTTTTAAAGCTCCGCCTCCTTCACCTCCTAATCCCGCACGACTTATTCGATTTCTTTTAGGGTTTGTGGAACGAGTGCGGTAATCGCCGTAATAAAGTTCACCTGAAATAAGATTTGATTTTAGCATCATAATAGCCCACTTCACAGTTCATTGCATCATCGGGAAAGATAGCCTTTGCTTGGAAGCGAGACGAACGGTGAGCGTGCAATGAAAGAGACATGTGAATAATTGTCCAAGGTGTTCAAATAGGTCTCTATCATTGCGAGGTCACCATTGGCCTCGCTCCGAAACAAAGGTACGACTACCTTTCAAGAGGGCGCAGGGAACTGTGAACTGCAGTAATATATTTTTTGTAGACAGCTCACCTCTTACCTCTGGGTTTCAGAGGTTTTTGACTGTGATTTTGTCGTGTGACGTTGTCAATTACGGCTACGTTATAGGCTACTTATCATCAATATATTTTTATATCTAAGGAACATTAAGATAATTACCATAATGTCTGCCGAACCCTCCTGCACTGCCATAAGTCCAGGGTGTATACAGCGATCCATAGAACTGACCAACATGATTCACTGCACTGCCTCGACCACCATTCCCAGCATGTCCGGCACCACTTCCACCAGAGAGACTTCCATACCCTTGCCCAGGCCCTTCTTCCGGTTCAAACTCGTTCCCAGTCCTTCCTTCCATTGTTTTGTATCCCGCGTGATTGTGGTTTAATTTACCGCCAGAATATATAGCGAGTAAATGAGTGGCTGAAATATTAAGTCTACCATTGGATTTGAACTTTCCGCCACCATATATCTGTAACATTAAAAAATTGTGAAACACCTAAATCAATTTAAAGTATTTACAATTAATAATATAATAATAATTTAATAACTTCTATAGCGCCTAAATTATAAAATATTCTAAGGCGCTTTACAATTGTGAGAAAATATAGATAAATATAATCGTATTTCATAACTTCTATTTATTAACAAAATACTAAAAAAATATTACTGAAATACACTAACAGTTATTTCAAGCAATAAATCAAGGTTAAATCGGAAATGAGAGCTACATTTTAACGGCAATGTAATTTGTATGTTAAAAGAGACAAAAATAGTTGAAAAAATCTATATGAATTAATTGTATTCGAGTATTTACTTACAGTAAAGTTTGTGACTGAAATTCGAGTGTTTAAGCTTCGGTCTGAAGTATACAGTTCCAAGGTTCCCCTATCCAGTACATGTATAGAACCAAGCTCATATTCACCAGGAAGGGTGTGGTTACCGATACTGGAATTTGAGTCACAATAGAAACTGCCACCATCAAACACAAACAAATCATCTATTCCTGATACCTGGAAATATTAAGGCATAAATAAAAGGAAATGTTTTTTTTCTTTAAATTTATAAAGGTTAATTCAACTGTAAAAATTTAACCCACAAATGTACATGTAAGATGAATTGTGTAAAAAAATATGCAAAATAAATGAAATGACGTCAAGTGGATTTTTGAAGTGCGATGCGCCTAACCGTGGCCACCAAAGAATTTTTTTTACAAGTTAGCCAATCAGTGTACGAGAATTTGTACATCTTCACGTGAGCTCAAAGTCATGTCTCTATATAACTATTGTTAGCAAGATTGTTGTTGTGCATGTTTTTGTTGTTGTTTTTGTTGTTGTTGTTGTTGTTGTTGTTGTTGTTGTTGTTGTTGTTGTTGTTGTTGTTGTTGTTGTTGTTGTTGTTGTGAGAACTGAACAATCAAAAAAAAAAGTTATAAACCTACCTTTCCTGATGACAGAAAACTGACATTTTGTAGGAAGGCTCTCCGTGGCATGGCAATACTACCATTTTCGTATACTCTGAGCCCAAAGGGTATGTCTGGATCGGTAACTTCTACCGAAAATGCCTGCAAGTATCCAACATGTAGAAACCCAGATTTGTCGCCGTATAGCCGGCCAATACGACAAGTGACAGGTGATGTTAGGGAGCCTAGTGGCATGACAGCTAACTGTGCAGAACCCTTAAGGTGGACTTCGTCGAAATTGTAATCATTCGTTCCAGATGCTGGTTCAATCCAAGTTTTTGAGCTTTCAAGAGTTCTATATGCATACCTAAAGATTATAAAATAAGCATATTTTCTGAGTCGGTGTAGTATATAAAAGTCTTTTTTTTTTATATCAAAGTTTAAATACATAAATGTGATTACCATTTCAACGTGAAAAACATGATTAGCATATGTATATTACCTTTCATAGACATGCTGGCCGTCAACATAAATCTCCACTTCTGACAAAGACGCATAAGTTCCCTGATATGCCTTTAGCTCTATAGTTATCCTTGTAGCATTCCTACGAACTGGAAGGTCTATGTAAGATCCCTGAACACATCCATTTGACATGCGCAGAAAATTGGAGGTAACTGGAATAGTTGTTGCACCTTCAAACATAGTTACCTAAATATAGATGAAAATATACATGTTAGAAAGCAATGAACGACTCTAGAGAAGTAGTGTTTCGCTTATTTTTCCTATAATATGTTTCAATCATTACAAAAGAAAACTCTGCACGCTAATAGCAAATATTGCGCTAGTACAATTTTCTCATTTAGGCTATGCCTTATTACATACTAAGTTATACTGCACTAACAGACTGAAATTAAATGTGCTTTAAACTTGTGCTGTTCGTCTCTTTGTACAAATGTATATATGGAAATAGTTCACTGAAACATGTGAATCTGGATTTTTTACTGACCTTAAAATCCGTCTTAAAGTTGCAAGATGGGTATATTCTGATATAGTTGATAAAGTGGGGTCGCTTCAGATTGAAGTTGAGATGCGCAGAGCCACAAGCACTTAAGAAGAAATGGCATGAAGATGTAGAGTGTGTCTGGTCAAACAAGTGTGCAAGCGAGTAGCTTTGGCATGAGCCGCAGCTCCTGCATGGATGCAGAAAGCATCCTGTTGTTACTGACACACCGTTTGGCGCAGTATATGTTAAGCTACGATCTAGGTTTCCACCAGCCAAATCAAGTCTTTGTGAAAGGTGAGGAATCTCGTCATCCGAAGAAAACTGTCCTTTGTTGTCAACCTTTAGTATAGTATAATTGTTGTCAGTGTGTTTTAAGTATACAGTTCCAGATGCGCCAGGTTCACCTCCAGCTTTAGCTGATCCCCCATATACATCAAGCTTCCCTCTGTAAGGATGGTGCGTTATCTTATTGCTATAATATACAGCAATGCGACCTCCAGCACCTCCTCCTGAACCTGCATTGCCATGGCCACCTAGACATTGGATAGATCCTGTGTGACCTCCAGAGAAGACTTGCGTTTGAATGAGGATACTACCACCACTACTTCCACCACTGTTCGTATTTACATTTAGGGCGTTAGCAGTTATTTGACCATCAACCTTAAACAAAAGATTAAGCACTTGGATTGGTTGCTACGAACACAATTTTTGCCATAACAAAGGATATGATAGCGTTTTTTCAATATTTCATAGCCTAAAATGAACAATCATTACTTTGGAATAAAAATAATAACCACAATAATTCAAGTATATTAGTTCAAAAACTGTGTATATGCTATCAATATCTATTTTTTTTAACACTTCAATATACTCTATACTCGAAAATCGAGGTCTAATTGTTCTCATAGCTGTTCTTTCCAATTGGTTATTCGTTAGATACTCACCTGTAAAGTATTCATAATCGTTAAGTTGAGTATCCCACCGCCAGCACCACCATTAATTCCATTGCCACCTGAACCAAACTCGTTCGGGTAGAATACATTTCCATATGGCAAACCCTTTTTAATACGGCAAGTATTAATGTCCATTGTGGCGTCACAGGTTGGTCTACCTCCCATACCACCATGTCCAGCTCCACTTCTTCTCCAAGGAACCATCTGAACGCTTCCAGGGCCTTTCTGCGCTAAGTAACCACCAAAACTGCTGCTTACTATGCCACCATCATCCACTGTCATGTTAACAGCAATTATTCGCATATGTTTTGCATTAATCAAAGCTCCGCCCTCGACTAAAAGGATCTTAGCCTCAATGGTGTAATAATCGGGATGATAATTCGGCATGTATGCAAGAATTTTAGAATAGGCCATGATACGCAAGGTCTCATTAAAAGCATAATTCATTCTTGGTTTCATGCCTGTCGATCCGGTCATATAACAGTGTAGGATTCCGCCGTTTAAGATGGTCAGGTTTCTGATATTTGCAAGAGTTCCTTCAACATACATATTTATACCGTTGATTTCAGATACGTGTGCAAGACCAAGATAGCCCCCTACATAAATATAAGCAGTGAATGGGACATCGAGGAACTCCCTTTTCAGATCCATCTCTTGGTTCCTGGTAATATGAATGGTGCCAGTTCGATCACCGATCATGTACGTGAAATACAAAGTTACACTTTTGTTTGCTGGATTTGATTCAATAGCCAAATGTGCGCCTCCGTAAATCTGAAGTTCTTCGAAGTAAAATATGTGAGATTTATTTGCAAAATGATGAAGTCCTGATTCAGGCAGAATCCATGAACGACATCCATCTTCGGACAGATCGGAGTAATCGGATATTTTATGTTTAAGTGGAAGCTGACCACCGTTGTCAATGAGTAGTGTTCGATGAGTGTAAACCATGTGATACAAGAAGGTTGTTCCTGGCCCACCAGCTTCAGTATTGCTAGCGCCTCCTTTTGCACCCCCTCTAGCGTAAAAGTTCCCTGAATAGGTTGTATTTAATGTAAAATATACTGCAATTCTTCCACCAGCACCGCCACCTGAATTGGTACCACCAGAACCACCATTTACAGTAATGTTTCCAGTTCCCTTGATAATATAAGAGTGAATCCATATGCTGCCACCGCTTCCTCCTCCGCTATAGACACTACGTCCATGGAGTCCCTTGGCAGTAACTTCCCCATCAATTATAAGAATATTTGTAACATTGAAATACAGTACACCTCCTCCTTGCCCTCCAAAGGCGCCACCGCCACAGCTTCCAAATCGTACTGGTTCGTAAAGGTTTCCATATGCTGTACCAACAACCCTTGCAGATGAACCACGACCAGCTCTTCCGCCATGTCCAGCTCCTGACGATCCGGTGCTAGAAGTCGTACCTTTGCCCTGATTTACTATACCATGTATACTATTGGCTAAATACTTGTGAGTAATAATATAGCCAAGCCCATCAGCATTTATATGTCCTCCATCATCAACAGTAACATTTTCCGCAATAACACTTAGCTTCGTGCTCTGTAAAACGCCACCACCTTCTACAAAGAGAGCTCGCAAATGAAAAATGATTCCGACGGAATCTACGGGTGAACTCAAGGCTCTTATAAGCCCTCCATCTTGAATTCGCAAGGCATCAAAAGCATACGTATTGTTTGTTTTATTTACTGTCCTTGAATTCTCATTCAACCAAAGAACACCTCCGTGATTCACCGTCAAATTTTGAATATTAGCTAAAGACCCTGTGAGATAAACAGTAACTCCCTGGATCTCTGTATCAAACGCAAGCCCTAAGTACCCACCGATATAGACATGGACATTGAATGGAAGGTCTATTTCTGGCCTATGTAGGTCCATAACCTGATTTTGTGAAATATGTACTGTTCCAGTCTTATCTCCTATCATATAAAGGAAAAACAACGACGCACTTTCCCCTACAGGATCTGTTAGTACTGCAAGGTGACTCCCGCCATATATTTGAAGCTCCTCGAAGTGAAAATTTCCAACATTTTTAGCAAAGGGATGAACAACGGACTGTGGTAGTATCCATGCTCGGCAGCCATCCTTAGAGAGATCGCTATAGGTGCTGATTGCTGATGTAAGTGGCTTTTGTCCACCATTGTTGACAAGTAAAGTTCGATGTTTATGCTCCAAATTGTAGAGAAACACTGTTCCTGGGCCACCAGCTTCTGCTCTGCATAAATGTTCTTTCCCTCTTTCACATCCAAGAGCAGCACCTCCTCTTGACTCGTACACAAAATAGGTCGACGTTTGATTATCTCTAAAGTATATAGCAATTCTTCCACCTGCACCTCCACCCCCTGGGTTTTGGTTTGTTAGGGACCCATTCCCACCATTGGCAGATATCTTGCCGTAACCCTTTATAGAATTACAATACATCCATATGCTTCCACCACTACCTCCGCCACTGCCAGTTGTAGGGCCGTTTTCACCATCCGCTGATACAACCCCATCGATGTCAATAATATTTGTTACATTCATCCATAAAACACCTCCTCCATTACCACCGCGACCCATATTTTGTCCTCTGCCTCCGACGCTTCCAAACATGTCCGGCTGATATAAATCTCCATAGGCAAAACCGGTAAAAGGGGTTCCTTTGATGATGCTTCCTCTGCCCCCACTTCCTCCATGACCAGCCCCAGAGGCTCCGAGAGAAGAATCCATTCCGTGACCTGGATTAATAACTCCATAAATTCCTTTTCCATGGTAACCGTGTGATGTGTTATAACCAAGAAAGTTTGCAGTCAATGCACCCCCGTCATCTATGGTTATGTTTTCAGTCTCAAATATGAGACGTGGCGCTGTGACAAGACCACCACCTTCAATAAACATCGCACGAGTACGAATTTTAATAGCAGGGTCAGTGATTGGCGACATTTCTCCGTGAATAATAGCGGTATCTTGCACACGTACTGTATCAAATTCGAAATCATGAATCTTGGAGTTTAAGGTGCGTCCACCATGATTCAGCCACAATCTCCCGTTATGGTGAATGGTAACATTTTCGATGTTTGCTAATACGCCTCGTACAATGATCTCAACATTGTGAATTTCTGTGTAGATCGCCATTCCTAAATACCCACCAGAATACACATGCGCACTGAAAGGTAAATCAATTTCAGTCCTGTTAAGGTCCATGACTTGTTTATTTGCCACGTGGATCCGACCAGTACGATCCCCAATCATATGCTTGAAAAACAATGAAACAGTACTAGATCTGGAGCTGAAAAAGTGTCTAGTTCCTGGCCAGATAGCAAGGTGACCTTTACCATAAATCTGCAATTCCTCAAAATGGAATTTACTTTGGGAATCGGCAAAGTGGTGCAGCCCTGATTCAGGCATTATCCAAGCTTTTCCCCCTTCTAAGTTAACCCGATCATACTTCATATGAATATTTAACGGTCCTCGTCCATTATTATGTATGAGAAGAGTTCGATGATTGTAAAACAGATGATAAAAAAACACAGTACCCGGTCCTCCACTTTCTACATTCGCAATCCCATGCACGGATTCCCCACCAAATGCTTGATACCTGAAATAAAGTGACAAATCATCTTAAAGCGGTTATCTTAACTAAATTTGACATACCCGACTGTCTAATATATCAAAGATAGGAATAACAATTAATTAATCAAAATATTTCAAACCTGAACTGCGAGAAAGTGTCATTCTTCTCAAAGTAGATGGCTATACGTCCACCGGATCCTCCTCCTCCATGATATCCGTATCTTGCATCCGAAGGTGAACCTCCACCATTTGCAGTTATCTTTCCGTAGCCTTTGAGGATTTTACATACTATCCAAACACTACCGCCACTACCTCCGCCTCCTTGACTTAATCCATCTGCGCCATTTGCCGTAACAAGTCCATCTATCTCTAGAAGATAGGTGACGTTGATAAAAATACGACCGCCACCAGCTCCTACAATAATGAGAATACCAAACAATCTTTTAGTAAATGGTTCCTTCAGTAAAAGATACTTTTTTAGTACTGGTTATAGACAAGAAATGTGAATTATAAAATGGATATTAAAATTTATTCTACATTTCTCGGCATTTCTACAAAACTTTGATTTAGTTTTGAGAAAAGGCCTATTTCTGATCATAGTTACTGAGAAAAACTGGATTACCGTTGATCTACCGCTAAAATGTTTTTGGTGATTTCACTTGAATACCTCTCGAAAACCGCTCGAAGAAACTCCACGGCTTTTTAAGTAATGGGAAGATACCTTAAGATAATGCAGGAAGAACATTTTTTTTTTTTTTTTTTTTTTGCATTTACCTTTCTGCTATGAAAATAAAATAGTGAAATTAATCATCGTAATCTATAGACCCTTAATAAATCCTACAATACTTTATTTTCCACGTTTGACGCGAAATTTATTCTTTTCAATTTCATTCAAAAGAACAAATTTCCAACGAATAAATTTGACGTAAAACGGGGCTCTATATGAATTATCGTTATATATTAACCTGTTTTGCCAGCAGCTCCTCCTCCACTGCTGCCGAAATCATTTGGTTCATAAAGATTTCCATAGGGTAACCCTACGAGTGGAGTGTTTCTTCCTCGTCCACCAGTACCTCCATGGCCAGCACCGGATGCACCTTGAGCAGTACCACCACCAAGACCTTTGTTTATTGGTCCATTTATCCCAATCCCTTGCCCATGTGAAAGCGTATAACCATTAGCGGCCACAGTCAGTATTCCTTTTGAGTTTACACTGATGTTTTGAGCGACAATACGTAAATCACTGCCCTCTACCTTTCCTCCACCTTCTATGTGCAATAACTCTGTTGTAAGGTTCATTCCTCCATGTGTTGCAGGATTTGCGATCATACTCATTAAACCCTTATACTGAACCGTTATGAATTCAATTCTGAAATCGTTTTCGCTGTGTTCGTTTCCTGTGCGTGAATTCTCGTAAAGATATATTACCCCATCATGATGGAGGGTCAAATTGCGTACATATGACAGAACTCCATGTAAATATATAGTGATACCATGAATTGTTGTCACTGGAGCAAGACCTAGAAACCCACCGCGATATACCCTAACGTTAAACGGTAAATCGATTGTTTCACGAACTAGGTCCATTGTTTGATTATATCCTACATGAATAGTTCCTGTTCGGTCTCCAATCATGTCTCGAAAAAATATCGATGCAGAGCGATTATGAGGATTGGTAAGAATGGCTAAATGGGATCCTCCATACATCTGAAGTTCTTCAAAATGGTAGTTTTGATCACCAGCCATATGGTGATCACCAGATGATGGAAGAAGCCACGTTCTTCCAGGAGCTAGTGCAACATCAAAATAGCTTTTGATTTTATGGGCTACAGGTAAGGCTCGTCTTCCTCTGTTAGATATCATGAGAGTTCGATGTTTGTATATGAGATGGTAAAAAAACATTGTACCAGCTCCGCCGCTTAGAGCACTTCCCATACCATTTCCACCAAGTGACTCAAACGAGCCACTGTAGGTTCGATTACTTTTGAAGTAGACTGCTAATCTTCCTCCTGCTCCTCCACCTCCATTGATGCCGCGGCTGAAGATATATTAATGTTATTAGTTAAGTATAATTATTAGTTAAGTATAATTAATGGTCTTTACAATTGTCATGATCAGTAACCACTAATAAGAACCACAATTATGATAACAACTGATGATGGCTATATGCAATGTGCTAAATTAAAAAACAAGAAGATCGAAGAATGTTACACACCTGCCATCAACAAATCCATGACCACCATTCACCGATACCTCGCCATAGCCCTGAATTAGGTTAGTTTTAATGAAAATACTTCCACCACTGCCTCCACCACAATATATCCCTCGTGCATCTTCTCCATCAGCTTTTATTGATCCATCAATTTTCAGTGTGTCCTCAATGCTTATGTTAATCATTCCACCACCTCGGCCCCCATTGCTACCTCCACCACGACAACCAAAGTGAGCAGGCTCGTATACGTGACCGTAAGCTATCCCAACTCGAGGTTGATTGGTTCCACTACCGCCATTACCACCGTGTCCTGCACCTGAAGAACCCGAAGCAGCATGTCCTCCCCCTAAACTGCACCTTCAATGGAAATAGACGAAGAGAAATTGACAATCATAATACTTAGAAACACACAGCATGTTAATCAATCTCATGAAGATAGCCTTCAGATTTCAATAATTACAACATACTTAGGATCATGGACGTCAGCACGTACGATTCCAAGATCATCTACTGTCATGTTTCCAGATTTTATAATGATATTTTTCATGTGCAATATTCCACCTCCCTTGACCGTTAAGTTCCCAGTATCAAAGGTCAATGGTTTACTGTCGACATCACTTAAAGAAGTCACTTCACCCCCATCTGCAACAGTCATGGAGTTAAATTTATAGAAACTTTCTTTCTTGGCGAGCTTTGTAGTTCCAGTGATACCCAAAAAGAGATGACAGCCACGTGATACGGTCATATGATCCAGGCCTAGGTAACCCCTGAATAAAAAAAAAAAAAAGTACGTTTGGGCTCACAAGAATCAATTAAAACTGAGACTTTGACTTTTTTCATCAGCGACAACAATACCTGGTCGTTATTCGTATTCCAAAGCACGTAAACGTCGGTGGTAAGTAAAGATATCCATTCCGATGGAGGAAGACATTTATTTCAAATTTTTCATGATCTGCAAACTGACCAACAGCTGTTTGGTTTGGTCCAACATGGAGTACACCGGTTCGATCACCCACAAACTGGAACACTTTGAGACTTCGAGGCCTGAATAAAAAAATGTTGCAAATCTATTGAACCTTACATAATAAATAAGGAAAAACAAGCCAAGATCCTCATGTCCGCATTTTTTCATTAACGCTAATTATGTGTGTCAATGGATGTCACCTGATAGTACATATAAACCAGATACTATATTACCAATATCAATTATCTATTATAAATATAAACCTTTGCGCACTTATTTTGGAAACTTTTATAATCTCAAAAATATTGTGTTCCAATACGAAAAACAATAATTCTGTGTGCGTCCAACTTCAATTGGATATCGAGAGGCTATGGAATGAGATTGTAAACGATCATTTTAGTTATCAAAACAAAAAAGTTTTGATAGTAAGTACCCTTTAACACAGTCAAAAATTTGTAAGACCAACATTATAAAAATTAGCCAAAGCTGTTTTAACATTTATCGCATTTGCATAAAAAATCTTACCGTTTTATGTCAGGATGTAAAGCCAGATGTGCACCTCTTAGTATATGAACCTCCTCTAACTCATAATCGCCTTGGGTTGGAAGTAGCCATGATCTTCCACTATCAATTTCATGACGAGAAAAATCTGATATCTCTTGACTGTATGGTGCACGAAAACTATTATCAAATATAAGTGTTCTGTTTAGGACTCCGTGCTGAGTGTCCTGCAAAAAAAAAAATGTTTTTTTTATCACTTTTGAATGTTACGTTTACATAACTTTAAATCCCAGAGGCTTAAATAAGAAATGATAATAATAATTTAATGTCACAAATAACGAATATCTTTTATCGTTAGTAGCGAATAAAAAGATAATCATGATTGAAAGGAAATTTAAATATGTATCAACCTGCATGAATATCGTTCCAGCTCCTCCATTTCTATTGCCGGCGGCAGAACCTCCAAACGCCTGTAGACTCCCAAACCACCACTCTCGGTCCTTCCAGTAAACAGCCATTCTACCCCCACCACCACCTCCTCCATTGCCGTTGGCATTTCCTCCATTAACAGTAATAATTCCCGACCCTTCAAGACCACTGGTATAAGCTAGTATGCTACCGCCACTTCCTCCTCCAGAATTACTTCTTGAGCCAGTCTGACCACTTGCGCTTATCACACCTAACATAATAAGAAAACAATCGTATTTCCATAGGTATAGTTTTTACTGAGATATTTAAAAAATGCAATCACCTTCAACAACTAGTGTCTCTGATAAATCCAGTTTCAAAACACCACCTCCAGAACCACCTCTTCCCCCTCCACTACCAAACGCCTGCGGCAGTCTGTAATTTCCATAGGGAGAGCCTGTAATCTGAGTAGTTGTGCTTCGACCACCACGGCCACCATAACCTGCACCAGTTCCATATGATATACCATCTCCTGCACCTGGCCCTTTTCCTTAAAAAAAATATTAAACGTGTTAGTAATAGTAATAACTTAATTTTTTTCTCAAATTCGCGACTTCCGATAACGCTTTACGCATTTCATGCCAAATCACAACATATTTCGTAATTACACACAATGCCTGACTCAAACTGTTATCGGGGGAAAAATCGATTATTACAATTTCGAATTGATGTTTCATTTTTCCAAAGCCGTTAAATAGTGATTAGCACATTTTTATTCTCGCATTTTCATTACCAGCAGTTAATCACGCTGAATAATATCTTTTTCTTTCTTTCTTTTTTTCGTGAGTAAAATTTGGTGATAAAATCATATTTACCATTAACATAACCCTGACCATCAAGTGTAAGGAGACCTCCTGAATCTACAACAAGAGATACGGCTTTGATAGCTAAAGATCGAGCTTCGATGCGTCCACCACCCTGAATAGTTACCACTCCTTCACGATAAATGGGACCACGATCTTTCCTTACTTCTACTGTCCACTGATCGGATTCATTGACAAGCGTACTCCTGAAAACTAAGCGACCCGTTTTTTGGACTGTAATGCCAACAAATCTCAGGTAATGAGGACTGTCAAAGAAGAAATTATATATCAAATGTAAATACAAAGATATGCCGCACACGGTGGCATCATTAAGCTGGCAAATGTGTAGGTGCTTAATTGACTTCAGACCATTTTCAAAGGTTTGGGTACGATTAAAGTTCAGAGACACTAACTGGGACCATTCTCATAAAGTTAAAAGAAAAACATGTGAATTTTTAGATATTTTTAGAATAGTGGCCTGATCGGTTTGGATCGCTCTGGCTTTGCTTCAACAAATAAAATGGAAATTAAACGGATCGTATAGGATGAGATTAGAATGGATTAGATTACTGCATACCTGCTAAAGAAAAGCAAACTTACCTTGAATTTTCAAAGCTGACAGTACCTCCATAACCAACCATAAAGTGGCCATTACTACCAATCACTTCTCCCCATATCGAAACGTGAGAGCTACGAATAAGTGATGGATATTCAAGGCTTTTTGCTTGTCGGAACTCCATAGTTCCGTTAGGGAATACCAGTGTACCTTTACTATACACAAAAGGAGCCCAAGTAACATTAAATCTTTTATATTGCGATGTTCCTGTCATATTCAATGTGGTGGAAGGCACGATGTGGATATAGCCAGTGTCGTCTCCGTAAATGTACTGGCTCAGCCTGACTTTCGTACCAACACGTGGGAAAACCAAGTGCGCGGCACCATAGACCTCGATGTGAGTAAAATCGTAAATAAAGTTGTTGTTGGGTGCGTTAAGGTAAGCTACAGCTCCTAAAAAGGACAAAAGATTTGTAGTCTTAATCAAAGTAAGGAATAAAAAAAAAACATTTTGTTTTTTGAGCTTTACCTGTTAAGATGAATAAATGGTAATTGCCATTCAAATGAGATATCTGGAAAAAAAGGCATCCGAACAAAGAATATTAATATTTTAAGATTGAATGATTTTGCAAATTCAACAACGTTTTCTTCATCTAAAACGTATTATATTTTTTTAAATGAAAAACCATTAAAAAGGTAAATGATTGTTTGTTCAGTTTACTGCGCCAACTTCTTTTAGAATGTAAATAATAAATGATAATATACGAGAGCAAAATATTTGCTTCTTGCATCGAAGCTTTTCTTAATAGCAGCCCTCGGTATCTTGATTTTAGACAGTACTCACACTCCCCTGACATCACGCGTAATATTCGTGTTTAATCATATACATAATTGTTAAAAATAATTATCACAGTTATGATAGTTAGGTAAAACGTTGACAGTACTTACCGATGGACTTCTTCCTTTGTTATCGATTCTTAAGTTTTTAATAACCGGTGCTTTCCCATCCAAGTACACAACACCAGGCCCTCCAACTTCCGCGTTTGAGCTTACTCCTCCATAAGCCCATGTCCTGTCGCTATGGAAACCACCATTTACGTAATACACTGTAATACGACCTCCAGCTCCACCACCACCATGCGAGTTTCCATTTCCTCCAATCGCTCGAATGTGACCTGTGCCAGTAAATACTCTAGCAACAGCCCACAGTGAGCCTCCACTCCCACCTCCTGCATTTGTCGACTGTTGACGTTATGAAATTACGTGTTTTTAAAAGCAAATCAAGTCTTTATGATTATAACAATGGCGTTGGAGCACAAATTTTAGAAGGAAGCAGCTAAAATAGCCATTTGATTTTCGTATTTTTATATGACTCTATATTTAAACCAAATTTAACTTTAAAAATTCTTAGCTACTTTTTTCATTTTTGATTTGAAACTTTGACTAGAACAATGAATACTATCTTTTTATTGATTCATGTTTTACTGAGTTGTAATCGACATTCTTTGGTATGAAATCATACAAGCGACGAAAATTGGTCAAATTTTATACTCTTTGGTTAATCTAGTCATACTAACCTGTCCGTTCTGGCCATTCATTTGGATTTCTCCATTAACAACAAAAGTGTTATTAACATCGAGTCTAATCATTCCTCCACCGCGTCCTCCTCCTCTATTATTAGCCCCATGTCCTCCACCACTACCCCATTTGCCAACAGTAAAGATGTTTCCGTATGGAAGATGGAGTGCCCTAGTGCTAGATCCTCTTCCCCCTCTGCCACCATTGCTTGCACCTGATGCTCCTGAAGCTGAGGATACTCCGGGCCCGAGTCCTTGGGCACCAATGCATCCACCAAGATTGACATCAATAATACCAGAGGAGCCTACGATTACGTCACCGGTTTTAACATACAGTGATCCAGCTTTAAAAACACCATCAATCTGGAATCTATTCAACATATAGATAGTAGTATTAAGTGAACCACGTCCATAACCAATCGTAGGGCCTTGGTAGTGTATGCTCACGATTCCAGGGTGTTCGACAACAAATCGTTGTCCAGTGATTGGATTGTTAGGTCCAAGAGCAGAACTTGTTTGAACAATTCCGCTTACTTGTGTATAGATAATAGGCATGGGATCATCCGTATCAAAGAAAAATCTCCCAGAATTTCCAAGAACTCCAAGGTATTTCCATCCAGATCCAATATTTAAATTTCCTATTCTGACAAGACCATAAATTGTAACCTTATCACACAGTATGGTTGTAAGTTGTTTGGAAAGAACAAGCACAGCTCCACCTGATCCAACAGAAATGCTATAAGTTTTTTCTTTGGCCAAACCTCTAATTTGGATCTCACTTAAGGCTGTGAAGTTACCATTCACTACCATAGTATCAATGTTGTACCATTCGATGGGGTCAAGTTCCATTCTACCAGTCTGAGTGACAGTAAGTGATGACCATCCTGGAATAATAGCAAGCTTTTTAATCACCCAACTTCCAGCAATAGTAACTATGTCAGCCTTTATTAAAGAAACTCCATTAACAATAACATTCGCAGTAGAAGAGCTACCGGTTGTGCAGGAAGATGAAGTTAAAGGTTTCGTATTCACTGTAACAGAGCCATGAGTTCCAACAGAAATTCCCCTGATCTTTGCACCAGTAGTTCCCTTCATTTTGATTGAATCAAGTGAGTTTAGGTTTCCATTGACAACTACATCGTCGAATGAAAACCAATCAACAGGATCAAATTCAAATTTCCCAGTAGTGCCAATGGTCAGTTTATCCCATCCAGGCTGAATCATAAGCTTCTTTGTAAGCCAGGTTCCGGCTATAGCTACTTGATGGGCTTTTACCACCGATATACCATTAGGCATGACTTGAACATTTGTAAAATTCAGACGATCACATATAACTTTGTCGGGTACTTGAGACTCGATCAAGATGGTTCCTTTATACACCACTGTTATCTTTGAAACTTTAGGTTTCGAACATCCGTTTATCCTTATAGAGTTTAAAGAATGGAATTTTCCTTCCACGTGTAAATTATCAAAAGAAAACCAGTTTACTGGAACAAACTGCATTTTTCCTGATTGGAAAATATTCAGAGTTTCCCAACCTGGATTGATCGCAAGTTTTTGGGAAGTCCAAGTCCCTGAAATAGAAACTTGCCTAGCCCTTACCAATGATATTCCATTTATCATAAAGTAATCCACAGAATCGAAGTTGGTCCAATCGTAGATAACTTTATCAGGAGCCTTACATTGAATATTTATTATACCATACTGTCCCAATGATATGGCGGCAATCTTATCTTCAGATATACCTTTCATCTTTATTGAATTCAGGGACTCAAATTTCCCATCAACAATAATATTATCGAAATCAAACCAGTCTATAGGATCAAACTGAAAAATGGCGGATCTTTTCACGTTTAGGTTATTCCATCCTGGTACGATTGTAAGCTTTTTCACAAGTAATCTCCATCCCACAGTGACGCTACTTGCACGTATTATCGAAGTACCATTGACGACAAGATCTTTGGCTGAAGGAAGACCTGCACCGGTACACACAGATTGTGTGTTTGATTTTGTTTCAATAGTCATTGTTCCAGACGATCCTATTGCAATGTTTGAGATTTTAAGATTGGTAAGTCCCTTCATTTTAATGGAATCTAGAGATCTAAATAAACCATCCACAGTTAGAGTATCAAATGAAAACCAGTCAATAGGTTCAAATTGGAAGCGACCTGTTAGTGCAATGTTTAATCTTTCCCATCCAGGTTTCATCGATAGCTTTTCTGTCAGCCACGTTCCTACTATCGTTACTTGGGTTGCACGAACCAGGGATATTCCATTGGATACGAAATCTATAGAAGAGAAATTGTGTCGATCGCAAATAACCTTATTTTGGACCTTGGATTGGATGTTTACTGTTCCATACTGTCCCACTGATATTGCAACAATCTTACTCTGAGATATTCCTTTCATCTTTATGGAATTCAAGACCTGAAAGCTCCCATCTACTGTAATATAATCGAAATCAAACCAGTCTACCGGATCAAACTGAAACATGGCGTTTCTTTTTACGTTCAGGTTATTCCATCCTGGTACAATGGAAAGCTTTTTTACGAGTAATTTCCATCCCACAGTGACACTACTTGCACGTATTATCGAAATACCATTGACGATAAGATCTTGCACCGAAGGCAGACCTACGCCAGTACACACAGATTGCGTATTTGATTTCGTTTCGATGGTCATTGATGCAGACGATCCTATTGTAATGCTTGAGATTCTTATATTGGTAAGTCCCTTCATTTTGATAGCGTCTAGAGATCTAAATGAACCATCGACGGTAACAGTATCAAATGAAAACCAATCAATCGGTTCAAACTGAAAGCGCCCTGTTTGATGAATGGTTAATCTTTCCCATCCTGGCTCCACCGATAGCTTTTCTGTCAGCCACGTTCCTACTATCGTTACTTGGGTAGCACGAACCAGAGATATTCCATTGGATACAAAGTCTATAGTAGAGAAGTTGTGTCGATCGCAAATTACTTTATTTTGGACCTTAGAATGGATGTTCACTGTACCATACTGTCCCACTGATATGGCAGCAATCTTACTCCGAGATATTCCTTTCATTTTCATGGAGTTCGCCGACTCAAATATCCCATCGACCACAATATTATCAAAATTAAACCAATCTACAGGATCAAACTGAAAAGTGCCGTTTCTTTTTACGTTCAGGTTATTCCATCCTGGTACGATTGTAAGCTTTTTTACGAGTAATTTCCATCCCACAGTGACGCTACTTGCACGTATTATCGTTATACCATTTACGATCAGATCTTGCACCGAAGGCAGACCTGCGCCAGTACACACAGATTGCGTGTTGGATTTTGTTTCGATAGTCATTGTTGCAGACGATCCTATTTCAATTCTTGAGATTTTTAGGTTGGTAAGCCCCTTCATTTTAATGGAATCTAGAGATCTAAATGTCCCATCAACAATTACAGTATCAAATGAGAACCAGTCAATAGGATCAAATTGAAAGCGACCTGTTTGATGAATGGTTAGTCTTTCCCAACCTGGCTCCACCGATAGCTTTTCCGTCAGCCACGTCCCTAAAATGGTTACTTGATATGCACGAACCAGAGATATTCCATTAGATACGAAATCTATATCAGAGAAGTCAAGTCGATCACAGATAACCTTATTTTGGACCTTGGATTGGATGTTTACTGTTCCATACTGTCCCACTGATATTGCAACAATCTTACTCTGAGATATTCCTTTCATCTTTATGGAATTCAAGACCTGAAATCTCCCATCAACAACAATATTATCGAAATCAAACCAGTCTACAGGATCAAACTGAAAGATGGCGGGTCTTTTCACGTTCAGGTTGTTCCATCCTGGTACGATTGAAAGCTGTTTCACCAGTAATTTCCATCCTACACTGACGCTACTTGCACGTATTATCGAAGTACCATTGATTACAAGATCTTTGGCTGAAGGCAGACCTGCGCCAGTACACACAGATTGTGTGTTTGATTTTGTTTCAATAGTCATTGTTCCAGACGATCCTATTGCAATGGTTGAGATTTTAAGATTGGTAAGCCCCTTCATTTTGATAGCGTCTAGAGATCTGAATAAACCATCGACTATTACAGTATCAAATGAGAACCAGTCAATAGGTTCAAACTGAAAGCGACCTGTTTGTGAAATGTTTAGTCTATCCCAACCTGGCTTCACCGATAGCTTTTCTGTCAGCCACGAACCTACTATCGTCACTTGCGCAGCACGAACCAAAGATATTCCATTGGATACGAAGTCTATAGAAGAAAAGTTGTGTCGATCGCAAATAAGGGAATTTCTGACCTTTGAATGGATGTTTACTATCCCCTGTTGTCCCACTGATATTGCAACAATCTTACTCTGAGATGTGCCTTTCATCTTTATGGAGTTCGCCGACTCAAAATTTCCATCAACAATAATATTGTCGAAATCAAACCAGTCTATAGGATCAAACTGGAAAGTAGCGGATTTTTTCACGTTCAGGTTATTCCATCCTGGTACGATTGATAACTTCTTCACAACTAATTTCCATCCCACCGTGACGCTACTTGCACGTATTATCGAAATACCATTAACGACAAGATCTTTTGTTGAAGTCAGTCCGACGCCAGTACACACAGACTTTGTACTTGATTTTGTTTTAATGGTCATTGTTGCTGATGATCCTATTGTAATGCTTGAGATTCTTATATTGGTAAGCCCCTTCATTTTAATAGCGTCTAGAGATCTGAATATCCCATCCACATACACAGTATCAAATGAAAACCAGTCAATAGGTTCAAACTGGAAGCGACCTGTTTGCGTAATAGTTAATGTTTCCCAGCCTGGCTCTACCGATAGCTTTTTTGTCAGCCACGTTCCTACTATCGTTACTTTGGTAGCACGAACCAGAGATATTCCATTGGATACAAAGTCTATAGTAGAGAAGTTGTGTCGATCGCAAATTACTGTATTTTGGACCTTGGAATGGATGTTCACTGTACCATACTGTCCCACTGATATGGCAGCAATCTTACTCCGAGATATTCCTTTCATCTTCATGGAGTTCGCCGACTCAAAGCTCCCATCAACGATAATATTGTCGAAGTCAAACCAGTCTACAGGATCAAACTGAAAAGTAGCGGATCTTTTCACGTTAAGATTGTTCCATCCTGGTATGATTGAAAGCTTTTTTACCAGCAACTTCCATCCTACAGAGACGATACTCGCCCGTATTATCGATGTTCCATTGACGACAAGTTCTTTTGTTGAAGTTAGTCCGGCGCCAGTACACACAGACTGTGTACTTGATTTTGTGTCGATGGTCATTGTTGCAGATGATCCTATTGCAATGCTTGAGATTTTCATATTGGTAAGCCCTTTCATCTTGATAGCGTCTAGAGATCTAAATGTCCCATCAACAGTTACAGTATCAAAAGAGAACCAATCAATGGGATTAAACTCAAACCGACCAGTGCGTTGGATTGTAAGTGTGTTCCATCCTGGTGCTATGGACAGCTTTTTTGTTACCCATGTACCTGCTATGGTGACATCAGAGGCCTTGATATGTGAAATACCATTACCAATGAAATTTGTTAATGAAAAGTTATTTCGATCACAAACAATTGTGTCCGAAACATTTGGCTGGATATTTATGCTTCCATATCTCCCCACCGATATGCTCAAAATTTTATCTTGAGAAGTACCTTTCATTTTGATTGAATTAAGAGCCTGAAAGCTGCCCTCAATTACAAGTCTATCAAAATCAAACTCTCCTACCGGCTCAAATTCAAAACGCCCATTTTGAGAAATACTGAGTTTGGTCCATCCGGGATTTATTGAGAGTTTCTTGGATGTCCATGATCCACTGATGGTCACTCCCTCGGCTCGTACGATGGATGTTCCATTGATTATGATATTATCAGGAGCGGACAAGCCAGTGCCATTACATGTCGATGCTGTAAGAGGTTTACTCTCGATATTAATGGAACCACGTGTTCCTATGGTGATTTGTGACACTTTAAGTTTGTTCTTACCCTTGATTTTGATAGCATTCAACAAATTTAGCGTTCCTTGGATATCAAGATTATCAACTGATAACCAGCCAACAGGTTCGAATTCAAACTTACTAGAACTTCCAAGAGACATTCTTGTTAAACCAGAGCCAAAAAAAAGCTTTTTAGATAGCCAGGATCCCCTGATGTCAATGGTAGTAGCTTGTACCCGAGAGGTTTCACTCAATACCAAATCGGCATCTGAGAATCTCTGACGGTCACAAAGCAAAGCATCGGGATGTTTTGACGAAATTTCCACTGAGCCACTTTGACCAACAGTGATGCCTTGGACCTCTGATTTCGAGATTCCTTTGATCTTCAGGGTGCTGTAGGATCTTACTATGCCATTCACAGTTAAACGGTTAAAAGAGAACCAATCTACAGGATCAAACTCAAATCTACCGGTGCTATGGACTGTAAGACTTGACCACCCCGAGACAATGTCTAGCTTATCAACTAGAAAAGTACCTGGTATGGAAACAGTGTTTGCCAGCGCCTCAGTTGTGGCATTTCCAGAAACATTGAGTGTTCCGGTGATATCCATATTTTCAAATGAGAACTTCGACTTGACCATACCACTATTTACTGTCATCGCGGCGCTTGTTTTTATGCTAAGTTGATTACCAGAGATATTCATGGCACAGTCGGCATACAGTTGAGCTGCACTTTCTAGGACGACCCCATTGCTATGTGTTGTTATGTTCCACTGACAATTAGAAGCTGATATGTTGTCAGGTTTAAAGAGTCGCAAGCCACTTGAAGCCTCAATGTGTAACCCTGTTGTTGAAATATATGTTGAGGAATTTCCTGAATGGACGGTAATTACTGCAATATGTCGTCCAATGTTGACATTTGGGTTGCCATGGAAGTTTAATCCGCCGTAAACGTCTATAGAACGCTCGAGGAAAACTTGTGGTGATCCGCCTACAACTCTGATCTCACCTCCTCTAAATACCGTGGTGCATGGAGATAGTTGTTTGCTTATTTCTGTTGTTACTGAAGGACCTATATAAAGCTTGCAAGAACCATCATCGGTTATGGCATTGACGCTTAAATCGACATTTGTCCCAGTAATTATAACATGAGAGCCACCAGACAGGGTGATTTGGTTCAAAGTCGTTGAGTTGATAGAAAGCCAAGCCAAAGCACCTTTAAAAAAGTTTGATTATTTTATTTGGAACTTCCATTTTTAATACTTTTGTTATTCTGGCATTATTCATTTATTACTCCCCCGCCCCCATTCCACAAAAAAATATTACAAAGATAATCAATTTTGTCAAATTCTTAGCTTACCAGTCTGCTTGAATGTGTTAAAATTTGGAGAACTATTCATCTATAAAAAAAATGAAAATATATCATTAACGTACTAAAATTGGTGTAAGACAAATATCTAGCAAGAATAAAATATTTTACTATTTAAATCTAAAATATTTCTTTCTGGTTGGTAAACGAGTGAACTTAGACAAAATAATATCGTTTTATATCAAAAGCTTGATACAGGTGGTTTCTAACGTTAACGCACCATATTTTTTTGTCTCTAACACTTAACGCTTTGCTTTAAGTATGTAAGATCAGAATATGTTAGGCAAAGTTCAAATTTCGATCTTCTCATGAGTCGAACGCATTGAAAACATTGAATGATAAGGCGATCTTCTTTGGTGTCATGAGCTTCGGCTCATGTGATGATCGACGTTTGAAATGGGCCTAAAGTATAATATGTTACTTTGTCCTACCCTGGGTTTTCTTCCATGATTATCAACACGTATCGTTCTTGATGGGACACCGTTGTCTACACCACTTATATATGCAGTGCCAGGTCCTCCTGTCTCAGGCACATTACCTGTGTTTGGAAAAGAATACAATATAGATTTACCATAATCTGTAATTAAAAAGAGAAACATTATAATTATGCTATATACTAGTCTATACGCCACATAGGCGTAAGTTTTTAAAATGATCAACACTTTGCGTTTTCGATGCACGCTAAACACGAAAAGAGAGTAGAGCTTCTTTATTGATAGTCAACAACCCAAATGTGTGATCCAGAAGTTATTGTACGTCAAACTTGCAGATAAGCCATCTTAATTGATACAACAAGAGAAGCTTAATAAGGAATGCTATATATAGTTAACCAAGATGGCGACTAGTGACGTAACATGCACCCTAAGAATTGCAGTATCTTTGTCTCACACAAGTTTATTAGGTGAAGCTTTTGTATATTCAAAGAAAACGACGCGTTTTTACTAGTGTCATCGATTCATGGTTCCCACTCAGACAATAGCGAACCAATCATTTGCAGCGGTTTTCCGACTGTGGAATTTTCCCAGTGAAACCTTGTCCAACAAACAACTGCACAGTATATATGTCGCGAAAACAAAACATACTACAAAGGAAATGTAGCAAAAGTTCCTATGGAACCCAGAGTAAGGCGCGAAGAACAGAAAACTCAAATTTTATCTGAATTGAGATTGGTTTTATAAAACAACTGTTGTAAATCTCGCTTTCTGATTGGTTGTTGGTGCGTACATGATGAGAGAACACATCACAAGCGCACATTTTCTGTTTTACCCCTCCTATATAAAATAACGGCTATTCGAGAAGTGTTCAATTCTCCTTTTATCGAACATAGCACAATTGTGGTAAAATTTTGTTTTGTCGATTGAAGTTTATTGGCCAATTAATTATTACAAACTACACGAAAAAGCGTTTTGAAAACGTGTGCACGCTATCGTTTTCGCATCGGCGTCCTCGATATTTCACGATGCTGTCAAGTACAACGACACGCGCGAAAAAAACATTAAGTAATGGTACGAGGCCATCGCAGACCACAAGCAATAAGACACTGAAACTTATATCGAAATCTCTAAATCCTAAGCCCTTTTATTCATTAAGGTTAATGATGGATTCCACAGGAGGTAGGTACTTGCGAGATTAGCATAATAACTTAATAATTATTATAATAATAATATAAATGAAAAAATTACTCGAATTTGATTGGCTTAGAGCAGTGCAGTTCAAGTGTAACACAGTGCAAAAATCTGTAACACAGTGCAAAAAAGTGTAACACAGTGCAAATTACATTTTCCGAAAATGGTCTTTAAACCAACTTTTTTTATTCTGCTGTTGATAACATTATTAAGCATCAAGAATATGCATTTTCCGATCGCGAAGGAACAAGTTTAAACGGTGAAAACGGCTAAAAAGTTTTTCCTCGAAGCCATATGATTAACTATAATAATAACTTTATTTCACACAGACTTCAGAAAGTTGAAGAAACTTATTTACACTGAAGCTGTGTATATGATAAATAATAATAAATATATTAAGAAAAATAAACTTAATATTAAGTATATTTATAAAATAACTTTGATATTACGTGCGCTCTGATTGGTCAAAAAGCCATGTTTTATGAGAGTATAATACATGCTCGCGCTATTTTTTCTCTCTCTCTGCTTCTTAAACGCATTTGAGCGCTAGTTATTTTATAAAAGCAATAAAAAAAACAGTTTTCCGTGTATTATACTCTGATAAAGACACGCGGGATGTGGAGAGAACACTTGAGAAGCTGGAAACCACTCCGCTGCGCGTCGTGGTTTCCTACGCTTCTCTCGTGTTCTCTCCACATCCCGCGTGTCTTTATCAGAGTATAATACACGGAAAACTGTTTTTATTCCTCAAATAATAAGAATAATAAGAATATATCGCTAAAATTGAAATCTATAAAAAATACAGATAGTATCACTGTAGCCAGCCAATCACTGCATGCGTTATGGCTAATTTTCATATGCATTGTATGTAACTCTTGTTTATATCAAAAAAATCTAAAGCCAACAATAAAAAAGAAGGAATAAATACACCATACCTTGTGACAGAGTAGATGGACATCCAGATGACCCAGATGAAACTAAAATAACAAAAAAAAGTTATTTGAAGTTGAAAATTTATTAAGGCAAGATTGTCTGTCTGTTTGTCTTGATGTTGGTTGTTTTCGTTTGTCATTCTTTTGTGTGTGTTTCTTTTTTTCTTTTTCTTTGAATGAATAAGATAAGTTACGTCTATCAAGTCTCACACTTGCAAACAGGTTTGCAAACAGGTTTCTAATAAGTCACAATCTCATTAAGCTTGCTTTATTAGAATAACAATAGAAATTAATGCTTTGTGATTAGTTTTTTATGCCATTTCAAACATTTTATGCCTTTTTCAACCTTTATCAACCTCTGCTTTATTGTTTTGTTGCAATTTTGTTAAACTAAAGGTGATTTGGTCAGTCAGTCAGTCAGTCAGTCAGTCAGTCAGTCAGTCAGTCAGTCAGTCAGTCAGTCAGTCAGTCAGTCAGTCAGTCAGTCAGTCAGTCAGTCAGTCAGTCAGTCAGTCAGTCAGTCAGTCAGTCAGTCAGTCAGTCAGTCAGTCAGTCAGTCAGTCAGTCAGTCAGTCAGTCAGTCAGTCAGTCAGTCAGTCAGTCAGTCAGTCAGTCAGTCAGTCAGTCAGTCAGTCAGTCAGTCAGTCAGTCAGTCAGTCAGTCAGTCAGTCAGTCAGTCAGTCAGTCAGTCAGTCAGTCAGTCAGTCAGTCAGTCAGTCAGTCAGTCAGTCAGTCAGTCAGTCAGTCAGTCAGTCAGTCAGTCAGTCAGTCAGTCAGTCAGTCAGTCAGTCAGTCAGTCAGTCAGTCAGTCAGTCAGTCAGTCAGTCAGTCAGTCAGTCAGTCAGTCAGTCAGTCAGTCAGTCAGTCAGTCAGTCAGTCAGTCAGTCAGTCAGTCAGTCAGTCAGTCAGTCAGTCAGTCAGTCAGTCAGTCAGTCAGTCAGTCAGTCAGTCAGTCAGTCAGTCAGTCAGTCAGTCAGTCAGTCAGTCAGTCAGTCAGTCAGTCAGTCAGTCAGTCAGTCTGTTTCTGTCGGTCTGTTTCTGTCGGTCTGTCTGCCTGACTGTGTGTCTGACTGTCTGTCTATCTGTCTGTCTGTCTAAAGAATAGAATATAATAATTTACAACATGGACAACTTTCTGTATATTCTTACATATGTGAATAAATAATATATCAAATCTACAAAACATTGAAAAACAGTATATATTATAAAGTATAAATTGTTATTAATTATGAATAAATCAATAAATATATGCCTATATACACTATACACAAGAAATATGGTACTGGTTATTTGGAATACCTTGCGTTGAACTAGCCAGATAACCTATATATTAGTATTAGAGGCATTGTGGGGTCAGACTTAAGGATAAAGTTATATCTATAAGAGAAATATAATGAGAGAGACAAAGATAAACAATTAATGAACAAATACACAACAACGATAAAATGCAAACTAAAGAGCAAATATGCAACACAAATTTACAAATAACAAAGATTGGATGATATTATTATTAGTAATTAATTAAATCAGATATAAATTTGATTTTGATGTTGTCTTCATGGAACTGTCTTGGTCATTCTATATTTTTGGTCTTTGATAACGGATTGAGAATTTTCCATAATTGTTTCTATTTAATTTTTTGGAAGCAAAATGACTCTTTTGAAGCAAATCTAGTATTGTAAGCATGACAGTCCTTAGCCATAACAAAGAAATTAAGAAAACAGTTAGGTAAACTACACACC
The DNA here is from genome assembly GCA_023349425.1 of Anthopleura sola. Classification (NCBI taxonomy): domain Eukaryota; kingdom Metazoa; phylum Cnidaria; class Anthozoa; order Actiniaria; family Actiniidae; genus Anthopleura; species Anthopleura sola. The sequence goes on along the minus strand of JALHLI010000018.1, from coordinate 2,287,664 downwards.
GAATCAAAATTTGGTGACCAAATTGAATAACTATTGTTCTGGGTTGACTAGCCTTTCAAACATGTAAAAACATGTAGTGTTGAGGCTAGTCAGTCCAGAACAATAGTTATTCAATTTTGTTGCCATATTTCGATTTGGTGTATTAGAGTGAAAATCATACATTAATAAAGCAGTATGAAGAGAAACAAGATCATCCAATTTAAAAAAAAAAAACATCAAAGAGAAGGGCTCACAGATTTAGAGAATGTAATAGTGTGAATATAGTCTTTCTGTCTGTCTGTCTCCCTGCCTCCCTGCCTCCCTGCCTGCATGTATATGTTTCAATGCTTGTTTGTTGGTTTGTCTGTTGGTTATTACCTGTTGAAAATCCGTAAACAGCAACCCTCAATGATATTCCATTGGTCCAGGATAACACATGAAATCTAACCCACTTGGTATAGACAGGAATAGCCAGTAAATTCGTCTTGCTATCCCTTGAGTTGCGGTTTCCAACAAATATCTTACGTTCAGCATTTTCCTACCAAATCAATTTTCAAAGAATATTTAATAATTATCAGAGTGGTAAATATCCAACATGGACTGTGAAGGTGTGGGGGCACTTCCCCTTGCCCCACCACCCACCCCAAACGTCGTTTTTTTTTTTTTATTTTGCCAAAATGATTTTCTGTTACGAGTTCCATGTCTAATAATGCCTAATACTTTGACATGAGTTTAATTTATGCCACACTGGAAGTCGTATTTCCGTGAGCCACACTTTCAAAATGTTCAGGCGGGACAGGGGAATTCCCTCGATCGGTCCCCAAGGTTAGAATGAATGAATTAGTTTAAGCTTAACATTTCGGTAAGTTCTAGTTAAAGTTCAAGTTGAATGAAAGTAGAAAAGGAATTATGTTACACTAAATATTCGCCATTTGTTAGACTTTATCTGCTAGCAGAATTTTACAAATTATAAAAATATCGTAATCGGTTTTGGTAGCGGCTACTGAATGAAAATATGAGAAAGTGTTGCTCGTTCACACGATAATAAACCTAAAACGCATTGCAAGCATCTGTTCACTGGAAATGATTCAGTAGTCACTTATTCTTGCTTGTCCTGCATCGACCTTTTGTTTGTATTAGGTTTAGCGGAATTTAAACTTAGAAGCTTAAACTTGCGTCTTGACTGCTAAGCAGTTATACCTAAAGTCGTTCATCTTCAAATCTTAAAACTACTTTTACGTACCATTTCGCTATATGAATTCCTTTCTTCTCCACAGAAAACAATCATTAGTGATTGTTCTCCAATTTGAATACGTTTTATGATACTTTAAAGGATAAGAAAGTCGTTTTTTCTTTCAGCTTTTCCCTGGCTTGTGACTGAACTGTGCGAACGCGCCAAATTGGTCACGCTGTTTCGTAACATTGCGTGATGCATGTCACGTTTTTACACTTGAGTCATATCACAGGAAGCCCAAACAATGTATTTGTACTTATTGACACTGAAGGAATGTATGTGGAAGTATCTAATAAAAATAACTGAAATTTCAACTTACGTGAGGTTTCAATTTTTTTGAAATCAAATAAGGTAGGTTCGATATCAATTGCTACTGAGCGAGCATGAAATAATAAACGTAAGGCAAAACTTTGAAGGTCTTCGAATTTTAAAAAGTTTAAAGTGGAATTCTTACCTTGTATTCTCGGAAACCAAGATTTTGTTTATAACCATCAATGTATTTCAAATAATAGGTATTCACGAATTGACTGCCTCCGTGTCTGCCTTGGGTTGCCACGGCAGTAACGTATACCATGTTCGCTAGTGTTACCTGACATGAATCAAAGAAAACAACAATGAGCTAATTACAAAAGTATATATATACAAAAAGGTTGTCAGAGTCAAAGGAGATACGCGATAAGTCATTCTAACACCGAAAAAGTATTATGGTCCGTTTGGAAAAATCTGCAATAAGAAAAGTGGTGTCGTGTAATGAATTTCATTTTACTTCACAACTGTATTTTTTAAATACTGAGATGTATGCGGTATAATTCAAAGTCATTAGTATTGCTCTTTCCATTACCAGCGCTTTGTTGCGTTTGTATGTTAATTTAACATTTACGTAATGTTAGCATTTCGTTATTTAAAAAAAAACAACAAACGAGACCTTGCATGTATAAGTCCTAGAAGAATGAATGGATGGCGTGTCAAATATCAAATTATCATGCTTCGCAACAGTTTCAATTGCCCAATCAAAATACTCTCTTAAACGTCAAGTGGTTTAACCTATCTTAGCACATGTTGTTCCTCATGCTATTTTAATCTAAAATATTAGAGTAAGTATATCACCTGAAGGTATTCATTTTGCCGGGTGTAGCGTGGCATCCATCCACCCATATTTTGCTGATAGTTAAGTACACCATATGATGGATAATAGCAATTGTAAGGACGGCCCCGATTGTCATAGGAGCAGAGGGAACCACTCGCTGACCTGCTCCCTGTCTGGAGTTGAGTGGACTCAAGACCTGAGACAAATAAAAATTTGAAATAAACAAATAAATTTAATAAGGAAGAAAGGAAGGAAGGAAGAAATGAGAGAAGAAAAGAAAAACCCTAAAACAAGCAATATCGATTTTTAAAAAATTAAAAAAAAAAAAAAATTAAAAATGAATAAGAATGCGCGACAGAAGTATTTGCTTGCTTGGGATCAAAGTGTTCGATAGAAGAGTACGTTATTAAGACACGAGAATACAAATATTTAATATTCATTGAGAACATAGAGCTAATAGACCACTTTAACCTTAAAAGCTGCCAAAATAAACAAAGAACAAAAATTGTAATCGGATTAATTCATATGAACAGCGTTTTTATACTCGATTTAAGTATCTTGCAAGAGGATTGAAATAATAATCTTTAATATTTATAAATTAAAGGATTTTGTTACTTTTGTGTTGGTATACTACCTTGATACCAAGACCCCACCCCTCCTCTTCTCCATCCCTCTCCCCTACTTATTTTCTGGCCCAAGCACCTCGCGCCACTAAGCAGGCTTTAGCAAAGTGAATCCAGTGTTAGATGTCTTTTAGTCTCGCTCCGCAATAACCAATACAGCTATGTACAAAAATAAAATAAATCTGACGTCAAATTTATTCTAAAAAACAAATTTCAAAAGAATAAATTTGACGTCGAACGTGAGAAATAAAGCATTGTAGGATCTATTAAAAGGGTCTATGAAAGCAACAAATCCAGACTTGCCATCTCCATACATACTTCACGAATTGCTTTAAAATGTCTAATTCGACTAGACTTATCTTTGGAAGCATACTGTTCTTCAGTCACTACCAAAACAGAATACAAAAAAAATGCTCTGATAAAATGGCTTTTTTAAAGATTTTTTCACCAGAAAATGTTTAATAGGACTGAAATAGAATCTAAACATGCTTTGTCAATTATCGCCTCTTGGTTGTAAATCACAAGCTCTTATCTCTGTAAACATTGTCAAAACATACGCAATGTTAAAACTATGAATGGAATTCATGCATGTCGGGACTCTACCAAATAAATGCAAGTGTCAGATTCATTTCGCAACCCAAGAGCTAAAAAAAAAAACGAGTTACGTTTACTTTATAATGGCTCACCTTGAGAAAATACAAGAAAAAAAAAAGTTTACATACTTGTCCGAACAGAAACTTTACTCTTCGTTTGAACAACGCTACAACGTTATCGCACTGAAGAGGACAAATGCAGATCTGTTGGAACGTATCGATTAAAAAGTATCTACGACTACTGATAAAGAGCGTTTTGTTTTTTCTTTAAATACTAAGAGTGTTACTACTTCCAATACCTTTTGAATAATTTTGGTCACCATTTAAGTTAACTATTGAAATTTTCCAAATCGTTTCTTTGGTTTGGTCCTTCGAATCTTTTGCGAAAGTGAAAATCTGGGGCATAGACATGAACTGTGTGCATGGAGTGAAGGATTGAAACAAAAATTCTAGCAATGAGGCCTGCAGGGGCAAGCTTAGCTGACCAATTCGCCCTCAGATCAACCGATAAACTCTGCAAGAGACTGAAGTTCTCCAATTGTCATGAACTTGAAAACCTCTCCTGAAGGCAAATCCTTCCAAGAAATGAAAAAATATTTCATTACAAAAACAGTTGAAGCCGAAGAAAAACTTATAGCATTTAAATCTATGTACTAAGAAAGGAGAGTACGAAATATTCAATGTAATCTGATTTTATGTAACGAACGGGTTTGAAACGGATACTGTGTAACAGATTCTGTATAAAAACCATGTCTTACTTCATGCTTTAGCTGATTAGAGAGTTGAGTACTTAAATTCCTCTTAGATAAAACTACTCTTAAATTTGGATTATGTACATTGGTGCAGTTTACTGCAGAGTAAGAAAGTAGGGATTTAAAAATTGGAAATCAAACAAGCCTCCGCAAACTTGACCCAGCATATAGAGGAGTTCCCCAATTAATCAACCAGATCTACATTCAAGACACAAGACACCTTCTTCTGATCATGAGTCAATGGCGATGTGGCCGTGTCCTTTGTTTTATGGAGAAAAATTCATTCTTTTTCCCCCTGCATCTGATGATACCGATGCTCTGATTCTTCAGCCCATTTTGTTATTTAAGACTGCGCCAAGTCGTTTTTGTTTATTATTACTGAATTATCAATAGAAAACCGTAAAAGTTATATAGCGGTTTTTTAAACTGTTTTTTTAACCCGTTTGTAATCAATGAATACGGGTAAAGGAACAATGTTATCTTCAAGTTTGTAAAATTTAGATAGAACTACCGAAACCAAACCACGATACTAAAAAAACTAAAACAACTTACTTATTTTGCCACCAAAAGTATGGGTTAGCCCTCGAAATGTCCCTCGACGTGAAATAACTGATATCCGTCCTCCAGCGCCACCACCTCCTTGTCCCGATCCGAGACCACCAAACGCCTCTAATCTTCCAGTACCAGAGATTTCGTCACATGAAATTGCGATCCCGCCCCCACTGCCTCCACCTCCGTTGTTCTGGGCATTTTCTCCATTTGCTCGTATGATGCCGTCGAAAATCAGCTTTTTGGCTACAATATTTAGATAGCCGCCACCTTTTCCGCCGCCTACTCCTCCTCCTCTGCTACCGTGTGTTGAAACACTGATCACTCTTCCATAGGCTATTGCCTCTGATGCAGATAAGACTTGGAACTTTGCTGTTCCACCACGTCCCCCATAGCTTGCACCAGAGCCTCCATATGTTCCTGCAACACCATTCCCAAGACCCGAGTGTTTCTCACAGAAACCGACGAAAATGGTGGCAGAGTTCTGGATGATGAAGCCTTGGTTGACTTGAAATGAGTGCTCACAGGAGGTAGAATTCGTCTCCAGGTAGACATCACTGGTGATGGTTAGAGTGAAGTATCTGTGAATTCCGGGTGAAAACTTGCAGGGTTGCGTGATCTGCTGGCTTGAAGCCGTTGGGCAAGGACCAAGTGCATTTGCAGTGTTGCAAAAGAAACTGGCTAATACAAGCACTGCAAGAAACAAAGGAAATTTGTATCGTGAAATGCAGTACCTAGTAGGTGCTGCGTACATCTCCGACATTCTCCTTACTCGCTCATGCTTCAGACGCTGAAGCATCTAACTAATTTTTGAAATATTATTTTCCGAGCTTTAAGGTGTTATTACTGTCATACTGATATGAACAGTCAATCAGTATGTCAGAACCTGTTGGTACAAGTCTTATTCTAATGCACTTTATATCCTCAATTTGTTTTAAAAAAAACAGATATATGAACCAATTACCTTATAAAATGAATACCTCTCCTTTAGAAATAATGCAAGCACACATGTTAAAAGATATACCTTTGGGGTCCAAACATCACAAATTGACAGAAATGGGTGTTTCTGTGAATATCAGTTTGATTTGAAATTATTTTAGAGATTATGAAAACAATAAAACAATGACATTGATATGACCCTGTATTTCATTATGTCCATTCCATTTCCCTTGTTGCTCAGGAAATTTAAAACTGTTGAATTCCGATTATGAAATGTGCCTTGGCATCCCACTTGGCATTTATCAAAACATTCATTTATAAATGGCTGGGGATTTAGCTATGAATTTGCTTTGTAAACATGGTTAGCCACCAGTACGTTTGTCTGGATTTAAACGGACCACTTTTTAACGTCAGAACCACTTTTCCCCTTGTAAAAATTATTCATCACCCAAGTAAACCGGAATGGCGGCTACGACCCTGGTAAAATTAGATAAAATTTGTACAAATGGCCCTAGATTTAGCTATGAACAACCAGAATTTCCTTGCTAAAGTTCAAGTTTTCATGTTTTTTAAATAGTATGGCTCATTATACAAAGTTTTCTACCAGAGTGTATTGTGGGATTGTTTGTATTGTTCGTAGTTGTATTGTTTGTAGTGTCTCGTGGGATGGGCGCGGCGTATTGAAGATCACAGCCATGCTCCGGGAGAGTGATAAGTAGCTCAATAGTCAAAGTAGCGGTAAAAAACTCCAAGGGAATTGTCCCGAAACTCGGAAAATACGAGATTCGGTGAGTTCAGTTTAACTACACTTGTTAAGAACCCACACACAATCTGTTTTGCCCCTAAGAGTTGCTAAAGAGGAAACTAGTGGAGCAGTAACGCAAATAAAGAAATCGTTACAGTTTATTCGTATGCCAAGGTTGACAACAGAAGTACTGATATAAATGATTTAAATAGGCCTGATGCCGGCCTATCAAATTTACTGCCAGATTCTATCAGATTTACGAAGAAGTAGCCGTAAAAATGCAAGGGACAAAATTGATTGAAATATGACATTTGGAAAGCAAGAGAAGAAATCTAATAAACTAACGAGAGGAAGACTGAAGCGAATTTGGAATGAGAAACAGTAAATTGTCCAATCATTTTTGTCAAATCCTGGGAAAGGAGCTAAAATGATCATTTGCTGCGCTTTCGACTTCAGTTCACGCATATGGTCCTGATTTACGCATGCGCAATTAGTCTTTACAAACAAAGGTCATATCCCTGTTCCTCTGTCTACGGTCCTATGAAGTATTCATGACGTATTATATTAGGTTCATTGCGAATTCGAAGTATCGCCTGCATGGTAAAGTATTCAGGCGTGCTTTTAATTAGAATCCTAATCCATATATTGTCATTTTCATCTCAAATGATATGCGCAACCACATTTCTTTTTTATAGACCGAGATGTTTTCTTTGGGCTTCTCTTTCAGGAAAATGTACTGTATCCTGATTAGGAGCTATTGCTTTTGACTTTTGACCCAGGTATTCATCAGGACTTATCAGAGATACATCAGAAAAACAAATAAAACTTTGTTAGGTATGCAATAACTTGATGTTAAAAGCTTGACTTTCTATTACTCATAGTACAAGAAGAAACCAGGCAATAACTAGTTTGAATTTTAAAATTAGAAACTTCCATCCCTCCATCACTCCTTCCTTCCTTCCTTTCTTCATTTATTGGTTGTTATAAGTGAACGTTATAACTTATTGTGATTGGTTGATTGGTTGATTGGTTGATTGGTTGATTGGTTGATTGGTTGATTGGTTGATTGGTTGATCGTTCGTTCGTTCGTTCGTTCGTTCGTTCGTTCGTTCGTTCGTTCGTTCGTTCGTTCGTTCGTTCGTTCGTTCGTTCGTTCGTTCGTTCGTTCGTTCGTTCGTTCGTATTGATTGGAGTACCAGAGTTGGGTTTATAACCAGCGGTGCTTATTAGTTATAAGTAAGGAATAAAAAACACGCGGGATGTGGAGAGAACACGAGAGAAGCGTAGGAAACCACGACACGTAGCGGAGTGGTTTCCAGCTTCTCAAGTGTTCTCTCCACATCCCAAGTGTCTTTATCAGAGTATGATACACGGAAAACTGTTTTTTTTTTATTGTTTTTATAAAATAACTAACTTTTCGAGAGAGAAAAAAAATGACGTGAGCATGTATTATGCTCTCATAAAACATGGCTTTTTGACCAATCAGAGCGCGCGTAATATCAAAGTTATTTTATAATTGCAATTTTTGCGATATTTATTTACACTTTCTAAAAAGGAACTTTTTGCTAATGACAATCCAAGAATAACTAGAGAGATATGTAGCGGCTTGCTTCTTCCACATGTAAGAAAAAGCAGGAATTCGAGGAATTCGTTGTGTCAAAAGTCACAGATGTACCACATGCTCTGTAGAGAAAGCATAATGATTCCTTTTCAAATGGGGATATAGGAAATGCGTATTTTAACCTGAAAGTAATAGTCCAAGTTATCTTAATTAAGACCCGGTTTAGACGATTGTGCCGAATGTAATGCAAATGAATTCAAAAAACAAATTTTGCTCTTTTGCATTAGACTCGTCACATATGAAATGCGAAATCTAAAACGGGCCTAAGTGTCGTAATTGCCCTATCTCATTATGACGTCACGGTTTGTTCATGAGGGGGACACAATCGTAGGGAACAATACAAATTCGAAGACATTTCCTCTGCTAAGAAACGTTTATTCTCAAATAGTCTGGTTTCCAAATATAAGGTGTATCGATGGTTACTAGACAATATTTATGTCATTTGATGGCTGTTAACGCTTTCCTTGGTTCTATAAAACGCATTTTATATCAATTTTCTTTGTGTTGTTGCTGTTTTTCCCCTTAGCTTTGATCCTTAGCTTTTAAACGTTAGATTTTTTTGGAAATAGGGCAATTTGTTAGAGTTTTTTTCTTTGTTGTTTTTGTGATATTTTTTCTTGGCCCACATTTTCGTTCTGCTCCGTTTTCTATGTGATTCTATGCACACACGAAAACTGAGACACTTCCCTCTGACTGCATGAATTTTACTTCGAAGGTATTAATGAAACCTTATTCCTCGTTTTACAGTTGACTTGAGCTTGAAAATAGTGAAAACAATTGGTATTGATAGCAAGCACTAGTCCTATCACTGGCAGTTCATCTTCAAACCCTTTATCATGTTTATAAGTAGTAAGCAATTTAATAAATTGCTGCGTGATATGGCATTATCGAAAAAACATTTAAACGTAATGGTGTATCTCCTTAAAGCTCATGAAGTCAATATTTTAACTGACTATATTTAAAAACAATTTTTTTTAATTATTCGAGACTACAACTTCCATTGATATACATGTGATATATTTCGAACAATTCTCTATCCTCCTCCCTTCTTATGAAATTATCAAAGTCAAGATCAACAACAGCGAATCAATCAGTCGATAAAATAGAAACGTAGACAATAAATTTTGTGCACTGAGCATATCGGTACCATTTTACCCTCCCTGTTCTACCGAAGATACGACAATGCAATCAAGGGATTGACCTCATGATTCTCATGTTATTCTTGCCAGACTTAAGAGAGCAGAATGACCCACTATAATTAATTCTAAAAGTTGGGAACAAGTCAAATACTTTATCAGATTCAGTTCTTTATCTGGTTTCCATTTTTAGGAATTTCAAGCTTTAAAAAAGTTCCAAAAGACGAGCAGTTTCTTACAAAACAATAAATGGCTGAGTATCTGCTCGCAACTTTGAATCCTGAACTACTTAAGTGGAGTGTTTCCTCATACGCAAAAGAAATTATGCCTTTCGCATTCTTTAAAATAAATACTGACCTGGGGCGATTAAACCCAATTATTTTGAAAGTACTTGACCTTAATCAAGCTGCTTCTACAAGTTTCGCACACGAGCTTTTCTCGAAGGTGTACTGATCAGTTAATAGACCCAACAGTTATTTACAAAGTCTAATATTGAAAGAAATCAATACCAAGTAAATGAAATAAGAAAGTATAATAGGTCAATCAAAAAAATGAGATAACCGATCTTTAAGTTACAGAAATAGATTCCCATCTCAGCCGTATTGCACTAGAGAGCAGATCTAACAAAATATGATATGCTCAGGTTTTCATTAAAGTGAGATCAATTTCTTTTCGTTCAGACGTAAATCATCATTCGCAGCTATTTTAAGATTATGATGAAACATAACATAACATTTTTACCATGTTTTTTAATGTGTAAAAAATGTTCAAGGTGCATGGTTTCCATATGCAGAACTCATCTAAAGCACTCTTGACTTTTTTTTAATTTTTTTTTATTACCTTTGTCCGATGAACAGAAAAATGTGCATTGTTTATGTGCACTTTGATCACTTGCCAATTCTGCTCACAGCACTACTATTAACACGTATCATACTTCAAATAATATCAGCTTCTAGGAGTTAAACTACTGAACTATCACAAACACTGCGCATTTTGCTTGGACACCCATCGAATGCGCTTCCAGTACTATAGGACACTGGCTAAACATTACCGTTAATTACAAGATATTCTAGCTAGCTACCCGTTCGTAGGTAGGTGCATCGTTTGGTCTTAGTTTTTATCTTTTAAAACGATATTTTTCCTACATGATCTTTTCTTTATTGGTGTATTTGTGGTTTGTTTTTTCCATTTATTTATTCGGATCTTGGTAGTCATCTGTTGGGAAATTTCTTTTCTTAGCTTTGTAAATCATGCAATCTGATTGGTTACCTAAAGATGCGACTATTTTTAACTTTTTGTCGTACAATTTAGTCTGAAACCAAACCAGTGAATACTAAACTCTTCAATATTTTTCTTAGCAAATTTGAACTCGACTCCCAACTGCACTCACTTTTGATTAACACCGCTATTCCCTGCATTTCTCTATCACGGAACACTCAAGCATCTCAGGTGTTAATTATTTACTTTGGAAGATGCTCAGTCACAAAACTGTCTAGAGATGTAGGTTATTTTCTCGTTAACAATTTCCTTACCCTTGTACTATTTGATATGTAACAAGGGACTAGAAGATCTTCATATCCGCTCTATAGACATGAAGTGCATTGTTCCGATATTGGCTGGAGTTGCAACTCTATTCTTGGTTCTGAAAGAGAGCACAGGAAGTGAACTAGATCCCTTGGGGTAAGTTTCTCCATGATACCTTCTATAAAAAAAATTGAAATAATCAAAAGAAAAAGATTATCTGTAAATGAAATTTTTTATTCTTTTACATGTTTCCTCAGGTTTGTCCCCCCCCCCCCCCCCCCCGCGCACATTTTGCAGCATTGCTAATCATCATCATCATCATCATTATCATCGCCCTCTCCTCCTCCTCCTCCTCTTCCTCTTCCTCTTCCTCTTCCTCTTCCTCTTCCTCTTCCTCTTTCTCATCACCACCACCTTCAACATCATTGTCAACAGATTAATCTCAAAATTTTATAGAATCTTCCGATTTTTAAAGCATACTTCATTCTAATGAGTGAAACATTATTGAAAAGGCGACCCAAGCGTAGCTTTTATGTCATAAAATTGATTAGTACATTTTTTAGTCGATCGAGTTGCTTCGGGTTTCTCAGGATGCATCGTTATTCTCAATAGGCCGTTTGCATCATTTGACTACCAATCTTCCGTTTGTTATTTAAATGTGTATATCCTCATAAGAATAGTAAGACAATTGGTGCTAATTAACTGAACAAAAGAAAGTGTGCAAGGGATTCTGGTAGTGGTAGTCAATGACGTCATGATGCAAATGTCCTATAAGCTTTTATTAAAACCCTGTTTACTCATTAGAACCTCCATGGGGAAACATAAGCTCCCCTTTCGGGGTATAAATAACCATTATGCGAAAACATTGCGTAAAAATGACAGTTCATCAAAGGCAACTCCTTACAGTTTTTCTCTTCTCACAGAGATAACGTGTGTTCTGAAACGAAAACAAGGTCAAGCAGACTGAAACGTTCTTTTTATGGCAACTGCCACCCATTTGTGTATATTTCTTTTCCTTGCAGGTAAGAAATACTACTGACTTAGACGAATACCAATATATATCTCATTCATTGTATAAATTTTCACGTTCACTTCTTTTCGCGAAAATGAAAGACGCATATTCCTCTAGACTAAAATTTGAAAAAAAAAATATCATGTGATAAATGTCAAAACAATTACAAAGTTGAATTAGAGCATAACGGAGAAGAATCACTGAAGACCTCCACTGATACAGGGGGATGGAAATTCTCGCAGTTAAACTTATAATCTGAAAGAATGATAAGGCAAGAAACAGGACTATACTAGATAGGTATAATGAGATTGATACTGCTTATTACAAGAAGCCAGTTCAAAACAGCATGTTTGGGGTGCTTCCTTTAAACCAATTCATCTGGTTGAAATGGTAAGCGATTTTCTAATCTCGATTTTGATCAGACAAACGTCTGACAAATGGTACACGCGTCTACCGGAAGATCGTTCGCTGAGGCTATTTCATTAAAGTGCAGATCATAATTAAGACTAAAGACGAAAGGTGAGAACATATCGGTGGTTTTCAGGGTGCTCAGAATCACTGAGAATAAAGTTTATTATGTTATTTCTTATTTTATCCTGTTTGTTTTGTTTTTTTTGTTTGTTTTTTGTTGTTGTTGTTGTTGTTTTTTTAAGGCGTTATGGTAGTTGGGGTCGCTATCGGGCTTTGCCAGTAAAAAGAAAGAAAGAGACGTACACTCACTACTACTGTTGCACAGGATGGCTCAAAAGTGGACGTCACTGTTCAATACGTAATGTTTTATGATTAGAGTAATGACAATAAATCCTATAAATATATATTAGTCTAATAGACACCTGTAGACCCTAATTGCATTGTTCTTTTGTTTTCTATTGTTTTCATTACTATTATATTTTTTGGCGGGTTTATTGCAATTACTTTAAACAATAGACGCTTTGTTGCTATTACACCATATTTTCTCCCAACATCCCGCATTCTCTATTTGACCTATTTCATCGATAGAGTCATCGGAACTTAGATTCTACTATTGCTTTCATAACATAGCATAAGATGTTTTGAAATTCATAAAAGTGGGTTGTTTTAAATCAAAATTACAACTATCCTTACTAAACCATAACGAATCACATTTGGCGTACGTTTTCCATTCACAAAGCGTGTCTAAGCAGGGAGGTGACAGATGAGTCCGACAAAGACGTTTTCACGAAAAAGGATACAAGGATAATTAAACATTGACATTTTACAAAAAAAAAAATCATCATCATCATCATCCTCCTCCTCCTCATCATCATCATATCATTATCATCATCACCATCACCACCACCATCACCATCACCATCACCATCACCATCACCATCACCATCACCATCACCATCACCACCACCATCACCATCACCACCACCATCACCATCACCATCACCATCACCATCACCATCACCACCACCATCACCATCACCATCACCATCACCATCACCATCACCACCACCATCACCATCACCATCACCATCACCACCACCATCACCATCACCATCACCATCACCATCACCATCACCATCACCACCACCATCACCATCACCATCACCATCACCATCACCATCACCATCACCATCACCATCACCATCACCATCACCATCACCATCACCATCACCATCACCATCACCATCACCATCATCACTATGATCTTCGTCGTCGTCGTCACAATCATCTTCGTCGTCGTCGTCATCATCATCATCAACACCTTCATCACCATCATCACCATCTTCGTCGTCGTTATCATCATCATCCTCATCATCGTCGTCATCACCATCATCGTCGTCGTTGTCATCATCATCATTATCATCACCATCATCATCATTATCATCATCACCACCGTCATCATCAACAACAACAGTTAAATAGAAGGAATTGCGCGACTTTTTTATTTGAATATCTTTATAATCCCCAATTTTTCCCTCTTCTTTTCTTACAGGTGACCCTTGCCCAAAAGGAAGAGAAAAGTGTACCGGTATTTGTCATTAATATACTGTAATTGATATATCGTAGTGGATCCAATAGATTAAGAAACGAACTTGATATCTTGCCATTTGGAAACGTATTTAAAAATGCACTTCTTTTACATATATTTCTCTCGCGCTAAATAAGGCCAACGTGTTTATTTATTTATTTATCTGCTTTACAACGTTGAACCAGTTGAAGGCATGATCAACAAGACAAGAAGTCCCATGCTAAGACCAGCCTAATATCATGAGAGGTGGTTAGTATGAGGTAGACACTGAGGGTGGTCACTGCCAGGGTTTCTTTACGTCCTCAGTGGTTCTTTTACGTCCCTGTGGAGAGACGGGACCGCCATTTAAAGTGGTCATCCGAGCCACTTGAAAGTCTATCCGTTTTCAGATGTAATCACAAAGGCAGCACTTTCTCCTCAGTTATTTTAAGACCCTGAGTGTTGTTCCATATATAGATGAGAATTAGTGCTTTAAGAATAATTGTTTCATTAAAATTCCCATTGCTTATTGGGAGTCGTCGGAGGGTTGATCTTTGAAAGCTTGTACAAGATTCTGATAAGTATTACTTGCTTTTGTTGTTTGGTAAATATATTAGAATTTGTCAATGGTACATGTTTCTTTTATAGCTTTAAGCAAAAATAAATAAAAAAACAGGAATTTGCTTGAAGAAACAAACCACAAACAACTATATATTGCATCTTAATTAGTTGTTAAATTTACCTCTGATTTTTTGAATTTAAAAATCCAAACGTTTCAACCGAGGTACTACGGTCTTTATCAGTGGTCTAATGGTTGGCTGTATGCAAAACGTCAGTTGAATAGATTTTCGTCAAATTAAAAAAAATCCGAGACAACTCGACTAAATTTATGAATTATCATGCCTGATTACTCAATCTTCAAAAATATGCATATTAGTTGTTAAATTAAGATCTTTCATTAATCGATTTCCAATTAGGTTATCGAACAGTGCTCGTTAAAAATGACCTGGCTAAATACTATCATAGACCACGCTCGCTCATATGAATTCCTGTAGCTCAGTGTACAAGACCATCGGCTAACAACCAGCTGAAGTTAAGGTCGTGGGTTCGAATACCGCCAGGAACTCGGAATTGTTTTCGAGAAAAATATTCCATGAAGAAACAAATCATACTTCTAAGATTCTGATAACTATTGGAAATATTAGACGCTACGTATATTACAAACTGACTGATCATATTGCATGTGATTTTCCAACTTTTACTGTAGATTTCCCAATCATTCACGTCCCTAAGCCAACTGTGTCATACCGTAATGATCCTGCTGTGCCCAAGGTTGAAATGGTTTGTAGTTTTGACTTTCCTGTGTGGAAAAACGTCTCTTACCTGGTTGAATGGTATGGAAGATCAACTAAACCTGTCAAGAAAGACACGTGGTGTGTTCCAGACCAGCCAGCAGATGCTCAGAATGATTGTACTCGAAGGCAAAGTTCCATTGTACTTCCAGATCACTTTGCATTGGGTGACACGGTCAGTTACAATACATTACAGACCACACATGCGTCTTGAGTAATAAAGTTTATAAACATATCAAATTAACCTTGGAAAATGAAACTTAGGAGCTTAATAATGCATTTCTATCTTGTTTTCATGTTGATGTTGATGTTGATGTTGATGTTGATGTTGATGTTGATGTTGATGTTGATGTTGATGTTGATGTTGATGTTGATGTTGGTGTTGATGTTGATGTTGATGTTGATATTGATGTTGATGTTGATGTTGATGTTGATGTTGATGTTGATGTTGATGTTGATGTTGATGTTGATGTTGATGTTGATGTTGATGTTGATGTTGATGTTGATGTTGATGTTGATGTTGATGTTGATGTTGATGTTGATGTTGATGTTGATGTTGATGTTGATGTTGATGTTGATGTTGATGTTGATGTTGATGTTGATGTTGATGTTGGTGTTGATGTTGATGTTGATGTTGATGTTGATGTTGATGTTGATGTTGATGTTGATGTTGATGTTGATGTTGATGTTGATGTTGATGTTGATGTTGATGTTGATGTTGATGTTGATGTTGATGTTGATGTTGATGTTGATGTTGATGTTGATGTTGATGTTGATGTTGATGTTGATGTTGATGTTGATGTTGATGTTGATGTTGATGTTGATGTTGATGTTGATGTTGTTGATGTTGATGTTGATGTTGATGTTGATGTTGTTGATGTTGATGTTGATGTTGATGTTGATGTTGATGTTGATGTTGTTGATGTTCATGTTGATGTTCATGTTCATGTTGATGTTCATGTTCATGTTCATGTTCATGTTCATGTTCATGTTCATGTTCATGTTCATGTTCATGTTCATGTTCATGTTCATGTTCATGTTCATGTTGATGTTCATGTTGATGTTCATGTTCATGTTCATGTTCATGTTGATGTTCATGTTGATGTTGATGTTCATGTTCATGTTCATGTTCATGTTCATGTTCATGTTCATGTTCATGTTCATGTTCATGTTCATGTTCATGTTCATGTTCATGTTCATGTTCATGTTCATGTTCATGTTCATGTTCATGTTCATGTTCATGTTCATGTTCATGTTCATGTTCATGTTCATGTTCATGTTCATGTTCATGTTCATGTTCATGTTCATGTTCATGTAAGGGAATGGTTCATAAGTAGCGTGCATCCATCGTGAAATAGATGCACGCGGGAGGTTGCTAAGCACGAGAGAAGCGTAATGAGTCGCACGAGGCGTAGCCGAGTGCGACTCTAGCTTCTTGAGTGCTTAAGCAACCTCCCAAGTGCATCTATTTCACGATGGATGCACAGCTACTTATGTACCATTTCTTTTATAATATAGCTTTCAAATTTAAATAAGAAACTTAGTCAGCGTGCTACCCATGGGCAAATAGTTCATGGTAAATTAGCCAATCAGAGCGCGCGTACCATCTTAGCTATATTATAATTCATGTTCATGTTCATGTTCATGTTCATGTTCATGTTCATGTTCATGTTCATGTTCATGTTCATGTTCATGTTCATGTTCATGTTCATGTTCATGTTCATGTTCATGTTCATGTTCATGTTCATGTTCATTCATTAGAATATGACACGATGTGTTAGTTTTAATCATCTATCTTTTAATAACAAATAGGTATGGTGCAGAGTTTTCATTAAGTCAGTGACACACTTTTTCTCATAATTCTACCCTTATATCACTTAAAACCCCAAAAACATAGAAAATGATCATAATGAGACAAGTTTGCTTTTGATTATTATCTTTACAGCCTTAAGGAAGGCAAGAGCTTTTTTGAGATTTTACCAGAGCAGGAACAAGAAGAACAATTTGAACAGGGAAGATCCTGCTATTGTGGTATCGAAGGTGAAACAAAACAGGATGAAAAATGTGATGACAACGCAAACCTTTTCACAAGAATCGATGCTACTCAGATAGAAGTACTCAACACTCAAATAAATGACCAATCACAGTTCGGCATGAAAAGATCTGTAGACAGTCACTGGTATAGTGATGACATCATTGATCACGTGGAACGTAGCTACTTTGTGAATGATCCTCATGTACAACTCGCCGTAAACCGAATACGAAACAAGAGATCACCAAGAGAAGTCATACCAGAAGATGAAGCAACCGAGTATTGTAAAACACAAATCGAAGAAACAAAAGCAGGACAGACATGCAAGGAGATGTCGGGAACAAACTTGAAAAATGCAATGATACAGTGTGTCAACGACCTGAAGGTAAAGTCATAGAGGTAGTCACTGTGATATTGTGATGTTCATAAAAATAGGAAAGGGTGCATTATTAAGATATATGTTATTAAAAGAATTCAAATTCAAACATTTGCCTGTATTTTGACACCCTTAGCTGACAGGAGACAAGACATTTGCAGTGATGGCATTTGAGACCATGAAGTACATATGTGAAGATAACACATTAAAGAATCTCTCACTCTACACTCAAACTGCAAGTGGTGACTTAATGCCTCCCAGAGAAGTAGTAAAAGACTTGTGTCCTTCAGACTGTAGTGGTCAAGGCAAGTGTAAGAACAGAACCTGTGTATGTGATGAAGGTTTTACTGCACTGGATTGTTCCATGCAGATTAATTCAGTTCCTGAGTTGTTGGGGTAGGTAATGAGAATTTCTGACACACCATTGAATGGAATATTACAGTTAGTAAGTATTGCATATTTGTATACCAGCATTTACGATGGCGGGCTCTGTGACATACGAGAGCGTCCTTGCAAGAAAACCAGTCTTTTGGGACAGAATTTCATCGCTTCAAAGAATCTGACTTGTCATATACAAGAAGTGAAGGTACATTAATGCTTAATTAAGAATCATAACATTTTTTTAATAATCTGTTACCTAGTCTTAAACTGTGAAATAATCCAACTAACGGGTCTTCTGTATATAAGGTATTTCTATAAGGAATGAGATATTATGTCATCAAATGGTGACTAATATTTGCGAGGGACTCATACCGTTGATCTGAGAAGCCTTTTATTGAATGAGAGGCTAACACGTCCGTGTGATGATTATCCTAGGTTTACCCAGGTACCTGGTCTCCTCGTGGAATTCCTGTCACATCACAAGGAAAATTGACTGATCTGTTTGGTGTTCAGTGCACCCTGCCTGAACCACCGACTAGACTCGGTGACTACGAACACGAGGGTACCCCTGCAGGGGGACTTTTGATCTCTGTTTCTAATGATGGATTCAAAACAAGTGTTCAACGACTGCGCCAAGTGACCTACGACTCGAAGTGCATCAACTGCAGTAAATCAGGGACATGTGAGTTTAAGGTAAATATTTGATGAACTATTTATTTTAAGTAAATCCAAAATATGAACTATACTTAGAGCATAAAATTACGGAACAAAAGAGATCAACAAAATTAAAATAAAGATAAAAACGGAGCGAGTTCGGAAGCCGTTACTCTCATTTCAGTTGGGACTGGAAATCTGAGCAGTGTAAGGAAAAAACGCCACAAACTGTTTATTCTAGACATGTCTCGGCAGTGACGTCTACCATCTTCAGTGAATCTTTAATCTTTAGACTAAATGTATTGTTGCCATAATCTATTATTTCTTTGCACGACTTATAAAAGGATCAAAGGGAAGTTTAACGTTTTTGGTTTTGCAGAGAGAGGAAAACCGGACGCTTTGTAGAGAGAGGAAAACCGAAAATCTCGAATTAAGGGAGACGCAAGAAACATGCGATTTTGAGTTTAGGGATCGAGTCAAACGCAATTCTTAGTTTGCACATTCATTTTATTCTCTCTTTTTATTCATATTAGGCCAATTCCTGTTTAATAAGCGGGCACTGTTTTGCTGAGAATGAACCAAACCCACGTGACTGGTGCCGGCATTGTTGGCCAGATGCTAACCAAAATGCTTGGACAAGAAGAAAAAGTATGTGCTTTTGAAAAATGTGGTTCATCAAATCCTAAACTCATTACTAACATAACAACTGCAAAACCACAATCCACAGATAATCAAGCACCAAAGTTTTCTTCAGAGTCCACGTATTATGCCTTACAAGGAGAGAGACTCGTGATACAGCTGAAAGCAACAGACCCTGATAACCGTCCCATAACATACTCTGTACTCAGTTCTACAGCTACTGGCTATACACTCACTACATCTGGTTTATTGACCTGGAAGGTCACATCCAATCAGAAGTTTACCTTTCAAGTGACTGACGAGTGTGGCGCGTTTGATAGAATACATGTGAGAGTACTTATAGTACAATGTCCGTGTCTCAATGGTGGCAAATGTGTACCCCACCCCTACCACCCACGGGGATCTGGATCATACCAATGTCGGTGTCTCAGTGGAACAGGTGGAGAACGGTGCCTAAAAGTTTGTTCTGGTGCTGCATGTGAGTATTCTAAGTTATTTACTCGTAGCGAGAATAAAAGGGTTACATACAAGTAAAAATATAAGCCCAAAATAAATTTCGGCGCGCTGTCGTTGGTCCAAAGGTGTCACGTGTTACATTTTCACCAGACTATTTCTGATATTGCAATTTAAACCTAAAGGATCTACTACATTGTCATTTTAATTCAAGGTCCTCGTGGTCTTAAAGTGATACCTATAGGGTCAACCAAACTTGAAGTGCATTGGCTCAAACCCAAAGACATTGAGTCTGTGGATTATTACTTCTTAAAGGTAACAGCGTGTGAATGAATGAAACCATGCAAAGTGTAGTCAATAGTGATTGCTTAACTGTTGTTAAATTATATTGTTATATACCAAAGTCCATTTTTCTCGTACTCTGATTGTGCGAGAGGGTATGACGTGAACTTGAACCAGTTTCGATGTTTCCCGGTAATGGCTCTTAGCGCGCAACGGTATGTTATTTCCCGAAAATATAAATTCATTCTAAATGTTCAATTTAGAAGATATAGCTAATGAAATTTCAAACTTAAACCATAGTCCTTTTCGAAATCTCTTTTTGTATTCAATTGTTAAAACCACTGCATGTGAGAGATTAGTGAAAATTACCATAACAAAAAAATAACCGGATGAGATTCGTGAAGTTTAGGTATTAAGAAAATCCTTTTATTTTTTATTAAGAGTGTCTCGTTTTCGACAAGAAAATTTATTGGCGAGAAAGTCGCTCATTTTAACTTATTTTCAAAATGGCCGCCATCAAACTCAAGTAAATTGAGCGTACGGTGGATGATGGTATTGCATCTTTTTCAGATAAGGAAATCATGCTTTGCGCGCCTAGTCAGATCAGCTGGGGATGATGTTACACGGTGGCGAGAAGATATGAAGCTTATCTTCGATTGGTGAAAATATTTCAAGAGTGATGCAGCAAACGAGGGAAATATTTTTCAACATGAGAATATTAACTTTATATATTTGAGCTAGCTTGTAATGTTATTTTTATTATATAGAAACATCCCGAAACAAAACGCCATTGGGCATCCACTTTGACTTATATTGAGTGAGAAAAGATAGGATGTGACGTCATCGATATCTTTACGTGTGAGGAAAAATGAGGTTCCGGATGTAGTTCGTATTAAAACTACGAGTGGCGAATGTCTCAGTAAAACACTAGTGTCCATATAATAAGTAACGTCATCATACTTGAGGCCTATTATAGTACGAGTTTCCATTTTTTATAATTGTCTCGAATGCATGAAAATAAGCCCTTTGCAAAGTTATATCAGATTTCACTTAGTTAAATGAATTACCCTTGGACTACTAATGTCATGAACTAATTGCTTCAGTTTTCATCCCTTCCCACATATACTAAACTGCGGATTTGTTAACACAATAATATATCATCATGTGATTAGTAATAACCAAAAGATGCATAACTGGATGCTAATGATTAATACTTTTGGATATATTTATTTCATATTTTACCAATGGTTATCATTCTGTTCAGCACGGTGACACTGACAGAGGACTCTGGAGAGAGAAAGTGTCAAAGGATGTCACAACCAAGACATTGGCCGGTCTGAAGAAGTTTACGAGTTATCGTGTGGTTCTATCGGCAGTGAATACTAATGGAGAAAAAACGATAGAAACAGTAGCCAAAACTGGTGAAGATGGTAAGTGAGGTAGTAATATAGCATTTTTCTTAGAAAGATCATTAAAATCAGCTTTGATAGATTCTAGAGGTCAAACCAATTTTATTTAAGCCCTATTCCATACAGTGACATAATAACATAACTGCTTCTTCGGTGTGTTTCACCTGTAGTCACTCGTTCCCTTGGTGATGTGGACATATAATATTTCGTATTCTCAAACTTATTGAAGCACTAACTATTGTCTTTAGTACCTGACGCAGCACCAGTCATCACTGACATCTGTCCAGTCCCACTTAACCCGTTACGCTCACTGGAAACGGTTCTGTGGAAAAAGAAAGCATTACATGACTCTAATATTAGAGTATTTTCTTTTTCAGGTTTCTAAAGTGTTCAGTCTGAAAGGCAAAACACCCCTGTCTAGAGGAAACTGACTGTGGGAAGGATTACGAAGTCTCAATTGGAAAAGAAATATCATTATAGACTAATAATCAAACGCCGATTAAAAATTGATAAAGCCGCGATAAACTTAGCTTGCTGTTTTTTGTAGAGCTCATACTTATTGGCAAAATGAAAACGTTACAAAAGCTTTCTGTATTATAAACTGTGATCTACTTTGCTTGGGAAATCGTTTGTATATACATTTCCCATATGTTTAAGTTTCAAAATGGTTGCGCATGCTTTAGATTTAACTGTTGATTAACTTGTTGCTAACAAGGGCACCAGGACCGATAAATTGGGTAGATAAATTGTGCTTTTTTTTCAAAAAAATGTCGATTGACCAATAAATATTACTTATCTGATTTCTTGCCTTTCTCCGTTGTGTTATAAGCGTTCTGTGTTCCATTTTTTTCTATCATTCGAATGATGTGCGCTGCGATCGTTCACTGCTGTATTCGCCGTACAAACAAACGCCGTCGCGCGGTAATTAGCCATTTAAAATTTGTTTGGTGGAGTACTTCTATACTAATAGAATTTGGAAATTTCTTGCAAAGATAATTGAAATAATATATTTTGCGTTAGCAGACTAGTGGGATCAGAACCGGGTAGGCTTATAACCGTGATAGGTTTATAACCGGGATGTTACGGTATGCAGGCAAATGCAATATGTAGGCCGATGACAGATTTAAATATTTACTTAAGAGCAGAGCAATTGAGAATAACCAGAGAGGCGAGCGGATCCAGAAATCTATAAGAAGGATGTACGAAATGAAATTATTGAACTATTACTGAGAATGAAAAAGATAAATGAACCCCTTTAAAACCATATAGTCATAAACAAGAGGATGAAGACTTATCAAGAGAGCATAAAAAGGAGAGGGAAACTTCTTAGTGCCACGCGCGCCATGTGAATTGATTCTCTAATTACAACTTCCTTTCTAGGCCCATCTCCGTAAATACGCCGACATTCACAAAGTTACAAAGTTTCATGACCATCAGTTCAGTGGTTAAAACGTTATCAGCATCAAAGTCGGTAAGGGCAAAACTAACCCCTATCCCCTCCCCACGCAAGGCCGAATAGATAATGGCCAAAATAAAAGAAACAAAAGACAACAATGGAAATACGACTTTATACTAACCCCTACTTACTACTTGTGTGCACGGTCTGAAGAAAAATTAGACTGGTATGCCATTATCCGGACGGAATTTGCAAAAATTGCCGGATCTCATGCCGGGATAGGAAAAATGAATAATTATAATAATGGTTTGGCATTGGAACTGCGCAACTACTGCTTGTGAGAAAAATTGGCGTACGAAATAAATGACTTAATTCACTAGCCCTTTGATCCCGACATCAGAACCAATACTCATGAGCTCTATTTTTCTGCGATTCCCCCAAGAATATTCTTCTATATTCCCTCAATGCTTAACTTATGTTTATTTATTTCTCTTCTTTTGTGATTTTCACTCATTCCCTTTGAAAACAAGTATGAACAATAGTATTCTTGAGCATATGCTACTGACTTCCGTCCTGAAAAAAAAGCTTAGTGCCTGCATCTCTCGGCTTGAAATAAGATAATGATCACAAAATCTTTTGTGACCTTTACAAATAAATCTACAGTCATCAATCAACAGTCTTTGACCGGAAGCAATGGGAATTCCGCTGAAAATACGTACTACATGCTCGAGCTTGGAGAAACATCGTGAATGAATGAATAAAAGACGCATCTCGAGATTTTTCCAGAACAGAGGGATCCCAATCTTCAAAATTAGTGCTGCTGGTCGCCTGATTGCTGGCAGCAACCCAGGGCAGCAGCGAGGTAGAAGTTGAACGTGAGGGTATGCATGATATGAAAGATGATCCTGTTTGCGATATAATAATGCATTTGCTTATTATAATAAATCCCAGCAGGTCTTGCAGGGTCAGGAGATCAGACAGAATCAGAAACAAGAGCTTGTCATTAAATATACAAATCATGTGATCTATTATTGTTTAGGTTTGTAGTCCAGAAGAAGATAAACGCTGGGATGGTTATTTTCATTTTTGGTCAGTAGCTGTTGCTCATTGATTTTAAACATACTTCAAATAATTCTTTCAGCATTATCTTTATGATCTACATAGGCTTGCACTTGCATTTGCGTTGTTTGTATTGAAGGGAAACACGATAAATCTTTTGTGTACTATTTTATTAATGTATAATGTTTTTACTTCCTTCTTTATGCGTAGATGCAAAGCACTTCCGATTGCAATTAACACTAACTTGTCGTTTTTTATGAGTATATTTTTCTTTTTCGCAGTCTAATACATTTCTGTAACAGCACGAGCTCGAGCTGATAGAGCCGTTTAGAAAGTTTTTCACGAGCTCGAGTACGCGTATTTTCAACGTTTTTGCTCTGGCCTGGCAATAGAGAAGAGAAAAAAGAGGGGGTTTGGCTACTCTGTTAATCAACATTTTTCTCATTCAATATACCAATATACCAATAACGTGATGTATTATTTTTTTAGGTTTGTAGTCCAGAAGAAGATAAACGCTCGGATGGTTATTTTCATTTTTGGTCAGTAGCTGTTGCTCATTGATTTTAAATATATTTCAAACAATTCTTTCAGCATTATCTTTATGGTCTACATAGGCTTGCACTTGCATGTGCGTTGTTTGTATTGAAGGGAAACACGATAAATCTTTTGTGTAATATCTTATTGAAGTATTGTATATTTGGTTCTTTCTTTACAAATTAAATGTCTCGCACAACTTATTAATCGGCCTATATCGGAAGTCGAAGCTGCTAAAAGGGTTGATAACAACCCAAGCTTTAAGGATGGTTGTGTTTGTGTAATGCGTAGAAGCAAAGCACTTCACATTAACACTAACTTGTCGTTTTTTAGTATCATTTTTCTTTTTCGCAGTCTAATGCATATCTGTAACAGCACGAGCTCGAGCTGATAGAGCTGTTTACAATTTTTTTCACGAGCTCGAGTACGCGTAAGTTCAAAGTTTTTGCTCCGGCCTGGCAATAGAGAAGAGAAAAACGAGGGGGTTTGGCTACTCAGTTAATCAAAATTCTTAAAGTAGACAATACTAGTGGAAGATTGAAGAGGGCAGAACTACATGATGACCTCTTTTCATAATGTTTTGAAGAGAATATCCAAAATCAATCAAACTGTGTACCTCTTTTTTATATGGTACTGAAAACACTTAGCCACTTAAAAATTGAAAACAAAATTAATTACTTAATAAAGTATGAATTTTTTTTGTTCTAATTTCAAAATTCAAACTAGCTTATATTGTCTGTTGTCTTTGTATTGTGGGTATAAGAGACAAGCTTTTATAACATCAGATTTTAATTCTTTTCGAATACTTTATATAATTAAGGATTCAAGCGCCCTTTGAATTACTTTTATATACACTTTTTGAAGAGTTTGTGCAAGCACAGTATGCTAATCTCAAACATTTCATAATGAATGATGATCTCCGTTTTGGGTCAAAAGTCATATCTCCTAGTCAGGAAACAATATGTTTTCCTGAAAGAGAAGGTCAAAGAATAACGATTTTAGATGCATATGACCATGTATGGATTAGTTAACAAGGATGCCAATCAAAAACACGTTTAAACACGTTTAAACACGTTACCAGCTAATGTAATTCTTTAATCTTTAATTTCTAATAAATATACAACTCACAAACCGGAATAAATATGTTAGAGTAAACTAAGCGGATATCTTAACTTTGCAATTAACCTAATGTTTTATAAATGCCATACTTTATAGGACATGATTGAGGACATAATTGTGGCACCGGAACACGATAGACCTTTGGTATTTGAAGGCTAATTGTATAAAATCAAAACTGCAGCAAAGGATCATTTTCGCTACTTTTCCAAAATTTGACAAAAAGATTAGACAAAAAGTATTTGCTAATTTTCATTCCAAATATTTCGTTTCTCCCTTTCATTGATTTATCAAACTTTTACTTTTGCATTCCAAATGGCCTTATGATATGCATTATCCAGATGCCATAGTAAAGCAATCATATCGTTATTTCCTTTGTCAACCTTGGCGTAAGAATAAACTTTATAAAGCCAGTTTTACAGAGCTAATTCAAAGCTATATCATAACTTAATCCCCAATCGTTATATCCCTAGCTGTTTTAACATATTTTCGGTGCCGTTTCATACTTGGATTTCAATAGTTTTAAATTTCTGAGCAACAATGGGTATAGAATGAACCTAATGAACTACAGGGTCACATTAATGTCATTGCTATATTGTTGTCATGATGATTTCTAAGCAAATGGATATTCATACACATTCCTATCAATATTTCGAAAGTTATTTTTTGATATGTGTGGTTGCCTCATTTCTCAAAGAGAGGTATTCATTTTATATGATAATTGGTTTATGTACCTGTTTTTACAAACTAATTGAAGATATAAATTAAAGTGTATAAGCAACCAGGTGATCCGGAACCTAGGCGCGCGTTACATTGTTAGTCACAGCGAACATTTCCAAGTGTTTTCTATTATGTCTTGTCAAAATGAAATGTTTTCCACCAACAACGACGAAATATGCTTTTTCTAAAAGGTATTTGGCAAATTTTTGCAAGGAAGGAGTTTTATTTTCTTTGTTTTCGAGCAAAAGCTGTTGTAAATCGAGCCGAAAACCTGGAACTAGGAAACAAACAAAATAGCTAGGATACGAGATCACCTGGATTAGACTTGTACCAACAGGTTCTGACATACTGATTGACTGCTCATATCAGTATGACAGTAATAACACCTTAAAGCTCGGAAAATAATATTTCAAAAATTAGTTAGATACTTCAGCGTCTGAAGTATGAGCGAGTAAGGAGAATGTCGGAGATGTACTCAGCACCTGCTAGGCACTGCATTTCACGATCCAAGTTTCCTTTGTTTCTTGCAGTGCTTGTATTAGCCAGTAGCTTTTGCAACACTGCAAATGCACTTGGTCCTTGCCCAACGGCTTCAAGCCAGCAGATCACGCAACCCTGCAAGTTTTCACCCGGAATTCACAGATACTTCACTCTAACCATCACCAGTGATGTCTACCTGGAGACGAATTCTACCTCCTGTGAGCACTCATTTCAAGTCAACCAAGGCTTCATCATCCAGAACTCTTCCACCATTTACGTTGGGTTCTGTGAGAAACACTCGGGTCTTGGGAATGGTGTTGCAGGAACATATGGAGGCTCTGGTGCAAGCTATGGGGGACGTGGTGGGACAGCAAAGTTCCAAGTCTTATCTGCATCAGAGGCAATAGCCTATGGAAGAGTGATCAGTGTTTCAACACACGGTAGCAAAGGAGGAGGAGTAGGGGGCGGAAAAGGTGGCGGCTATCTAAATATTGTAGCCAAAAAGCTGATTTTCGACGGCATCATACGAGCAAACGGAGAAAACGCCCAGAACAACGGAGGTGGAGGCAGTGGGGGCGGGATCGCAATTTCATGTGACGAAATCTCTGGTACTGGAAGAATCGAGGCGTTTGGTGGTCTTGGATCGGGACAAGGCGGTGGTGGCGCTGGAGGACGGATATCAGTTATTTCACGTCGAGGGACATTTCGAGGGCTAACCCATACTTTTGGTGGCAAAATAAGTAAGTTATATTCATTTTTTCAGTATCAGAAATTGGTTTGAATTCGGCAGTACGATCTAAATTTTACAGATTCAAAGTTAACATTGTTCCTTTATCGACATTTATGTATTGCAAACTGGTAAAACGTTAATAAACGAAGTACTTTTTTCAACTGATAACTCAATAGATAAACAAGAACCGCTTGGCGCATAAGAATGGTACCCCTTCGCCACCTCGCCTAAATTCTACTAGCACAGCTGACTCAGAAGAAGGTTTCTTGAATACAGAACTGGTTCTTTAGTTGGGGGAAGTCCTTTATTTGCTGGGTCAAGTGTGCGGAGGCTTGTTCGATACGATTTTCAGTTTCTAAATCCTTTTAATTAAAATTTCTTACCCAGTAAACCGCACCTCATCTTAGATAATCTAAAATAATCTAAAGAGTAGTTTTATTGCTCAAGTCTCTAATCAGCTAAATCATGATCTGAGGGCGAATCGGTCGGCTAAGGCTTGCCCCTGCAGGCCTCATTGCTAGAATTTTGGTTTCAATCCTTCACTCGAGCTCAAAGCACACAGTTCATGTCTATGCCCCAGATTTTCGCTGCCGTAAAAGATGGGCAAACCCCCCCCCAAACGAACAATTTCAATAGTTAACTTAATTTATGATAATATTTTTGAAAATATGGAATGGAGTAATGCTCGCTCTCAGTATCTTAAGAGGAAACAAAACGCTCTTTATTAGTAGTTGTAGATGCATTTTTTGTCGATACATTCCATCATATTTTCAACTGTCCTCTTTAGTGCGTGATAGTGCTCTGTTAGAGGCGTGACCAAAACAAATCAGAAATCGCTGTTTGTTTTCTTTGAAGTGATTGCTTCGATCCCCAAAGACCACGATTTTCATAAACTGCCTTACATCTAAAGCTTATTAAAGGTTTTATCTTGTTTCGAGACTTTTCTAAGAATATACATAGAGTACTTTGTAGATAAACTGATGTAACTTCCCCCGGAAAAAAAAAATTAACAACAGATCCAAAAATGTGACTCAAATATCTGACACCAAATTTACTCTGGTGCGATAACCTTGTAGCGTTGGTTCAAGGAAGTGTAACCTTTCTGTTAGGACATGTCTGTCTCTTTTCTTGTTTTTTAACACTTTTTTTTTTTTTTTTTTTTTAATTAGTTCTTGCATTGGAAGATGAATCTGCTTTTTGCACACAGTATTTGGTAGTCTCGACATGAATTTCATTTATAGTTTTGGGATTGTTTATGTTTTAACATCGTTTACAGATAAGAGCTTGTGATTTACCGCTAAGGGGCGACACTTGCTAAAGCAGGTTTAATTATTATTTGAGTCCTTACATTTTCTATTCAAAATGATTTTTTGTATTTCTGTTTTGCTAGTGACTGTAGAACAGTATGTTTCATACTAAAGGATCAGCCTAGACAAATTTGATATTTTAAAGTTAGTATTCGTAGTCAGTATGGAGAGATGGAAAACCTGGATTTGCTGCTCACGATCGAGTTTTACGTTCAGAACACATTCTAAGCATTCTGGGATGAATGCATAACATTACATCAGTCTTAAAAAGATATCTCGACGAATACAAGTCTTACAAACCATGACAATAAAAAACATTACGGTTAACTTTTTTTTGACATTTTACGCCTCATGCTTAATTTTTTTCCGATTTTACGCCTAACGGCTAAATTTTTGGCCGTTCTACACCTTACGGTTAACCCCATTGGCACCCTCTTACATAATATAAATCAAATTACTGTATTCAGTAGTCAATGAGCTAAGGGTCTCAAAGATATCTGATTCACTCAGCTTAGCGGTGCGAGGTGCTTAGACAGGGATAGGGTGACGTGAGAGAGGTTAGGGAGGGAGAGGGGTGGGGGGTCTCAAATCATATGCACAGTATATATCACAGTAGTATACCAACACAAAACTAACAATATATGCTTTATTTTATAAGTATTCAATATTTATTATTATTGGAATCATCTTAAACGAACGTATTATTCCCATTACAGTTTTTGTTTTTTTGTTTGTTTTGCAGCATTTACAAACGTAATTAAAGCTCTATATTCTCAATGAAATTTCAATATTTGTTTACTCGTGTCTTAACGTACTCTTTGATCAATTACTTTGATCCCAACCAAGCAAAGACTTCTGTCACTTATTCTTGTTCAGTTTTTTTTTTCTTTGTGTTTTTTTTTTTTTTCAATGGTACAACTAAAATTGATATTGCTTGTTTTAGGGTTTTTCTTCTCTTCTTTCATTCCTTCCTTATTAAATTAATTTGTTTATTTAAAATTTTTATTCGTAGGTCTTGAGTCCACACAACTCCAGACAGGGAGCAGGTCAGCGAGTACTTACCTCTGCAATCGGGATCGTCCTTACAATTGCTATTATCCATCATATGGTGTACTTAACTACCAGCCAATTATGGGAGGATGGATGCCAAGCTTAAACGGGCAAGATCAATTCCTTGAGGTGAAATACTAACTCTAATATTTTATCATAAATTAGCATGGGGAGAAACATGCGCTAAGATAGGTTGAAACACTTCACTTTTAATAGAGTACTTTAACAGAGAACAGAGAACTAAAGTTTGTGGCGAATCATAAGAAATTTGGATCTGGCACGACATCCATTCTTTACTTCTTAGGGAATGGTCCAATGATAAACTAAATTGGGGTTGGGGGTTTACACTGGGCCAGCACAAAAAACGCTTCTTCAAATTCATTTTTTGCCCCTCCTTTATTCATCCTTCTTAAATCATATGCGCATATTTAATCAGCGCTATTTTGAATTCGAAGCTCTGCGGGTTTAGCCACGCTTTGATGTCGCTAATTAAATATGCGCATATACTTAAGGGAGGGTAACCACTCCCTTAAGACAGAATGCTAGGTCTTACATCTTATGATATTTCAAGATGACATAGAATTTTTCGGTATTTAAATGACCTATCTCCTTTGACTCTGACAACCTTTTTGTATATAGATACTTTTGTAATTAGCTCATTGTTGTTTTCTTTGATTCATGTCAGGTAACACTCGCAAAAATGGTATACGTAACTGCCGTGGCAACCCAAGGCAGACACGGAGGCAGTCAATTCGTGAATACCTATTATTTGACATACCTTGATGGTTATAAACAAAAGCTTGGTTTCCGAGAATACAAGGTAAGAATTCCACTTTTAATTATTTCAATTCCCAAACCCTCACGTTTATTACTTTATGGTCCTTTATGCTCAGTACGTCAGTACTAGCCTGAGTATCCGGCCTTCGAAGTGGAGGGTCTTGGAAGAGGATTGGACGTATTACCGCTTTTTTGAGAAAAATTAAATATTTGTTTATACATGATAATGAGAGAATGAAAAAATCGCCATGCTCGGTTGAAGAGCTATGGTTTTTTTTGCGGTGACTCTCCAAGCTAGTAGGTCCTTGGGAGGTTTACTGTGTACATATGGCCGAGTTGGACCTTGGCATTATTTGTAAGTTTTCAACGGGGTCAACATCAGTGATTGTTATCATTCATGTCAAGTTTTAGTGAGGTTCAATAATGCTTGCAAAGTATATCAGACATCAATCGAGAGATACGGAATGACATGAATGGCCCTTAGGAAAAAGCATCCCGAGTGCAGAGACGTGTTATTAAGCATGGCTTTGTTGGACTGCTCAGTTGATATCAGAATGCATAATTGGTAAATTAAATTATCGTCCACTGTACAGACGTGCTTATAAGATGTGACCTCTGAGATATCGAACATACTAAATTCGATTTCAAAAAAATTGAAGCCAGTCAGAAAATTTAAATTTTAAACCTGAGTTTCAAACGATACATAGTGTAATGATGATATATTTTAAAATGTCATGTTGCATATCAGAACCCTGCATTGAACAAATAATTGCCCCTGCAGGGTTTAGGACCGGAAACGGCCGAAACCCGAGGAGGCATATATCATAGTCCCCGCGTATGTAAGTAAGTATATATTGATGCAAACCAGGAAAAATCTCGACGTCACAGTTTTTCACGATCGTGAAGGACCGCTGGGATTGTGACTGTCTTCAATAAATGCGGGCTCAATGCATGCGTTCTAATTGGTTTGGACATCGAAACCATAACATCTTCAAAAGCAAATGATTGACAAGTCTAGATCGTGATCTATTTTTGGTTCGTTCATATATATATACATTCTCTATATATAGCTATTCAGAACCATAGCTTGGGCTACCTGTGGTTCGAGTATTTCTGTACAGGTGGATGATATTTTTATAGACTAAATAAACCTTTAAGCTCCGTAGCGTGTTCGAATTTTCAGATCCGGCTTGTTGGGTTTTCGGGTGATTTTGTCGTTATCAATCTGTTATATCAGGGCATTTTCAACTCCGGTATTTTAAAGAGATTTGCTCAAGTTCTGAATGATCAATGATTTACAGAATGAAGATGAGTTGAACAACATCAAGAGAGCATAAATAAGAGAGGGCAACTTTTTAATATCGCGCGCGCCATGTGAATTCCCGGTTGCGCTATTTTTAGTGAAATCAAATATCATATAATATTTTTTTTATAAAACACTTGATATTTTGATTTTCTTGAGATATACACCATTCCTCTTTAATATTACATCTTGATACCACTACGTATACATTACTCTACCAGGATTCTGGTAGTAGAGGTTTCTAGCGTAAACAATAAGGAGAATCGAGAATGCTACATACATTCCTTTGTAGTACTGTACATATACATTGTTTGGGCTTCCTGTGCAATGTGACAAGCATCACGCAATGTCACGTAAGAGCGTGACCAACTCTTGGCACGTTTGCACTCTCCTCGCTAACCTTTCTCACAAGGCAGGGAAAAGCCGAATGAAAAACCGACTTATATATCCTTTAAAGTATCTGAAGACATATTCAAATCAGAAAACAATAATTAGTAAATGTTTTCTGAAGAGAAGAAAGGAATTCATAGAGCGAAATGGTACGTAAAAGTAATTTTTTAAATTGAAGATGAACGACTTTAGCTATGACTGTTTAGCAGTCAAGACACAAGTGCAAGCTTCTGCATGAAGCTTAAATTTCAGCTTAACTGCATACAAACAAGAGGTCGATTTAAGGCAAGCAAGAATAAGTGAACAGTCTTTTCCTTCTGTCATGAAAAGATGTTTATAATACTAATAATAAGGTTATCGAGTGAACGAGCAACACTTTCTCATCTTCAGTAGCGTTTTTAAAATACCAAAACATTATATGCTTACCGATATTTTAGCTTATTATAATTTGTGAAATTATGCTGTCAGATAAAAGTACTGACATAAATGACAAAAATTTAGTTCAATGTCAATCCCTTTTCTATACTTTCATTCAACTTGATCTTTAAAATACCTCCCAAATGCTAAACTATTCAAAGAAAGGTCTCATTCAATCTAATCCGGGGGTCCCTATTCGGCTATAAAGTGGTGAAATTGAGGTTTACCACATTTTGGATAGTTATACCACTCTAATAATTATTAAATATGGTTTGAACATTGATTTGATAGGAAAATGGTGAAAGAAGGATATTTGTTGGAAATAACAATACAAGGAATATCAAGACGAATTTACTGGCTATTCCTGTCTACGCTAAGAGGGTTAGATTTAATGTGTTAAGCTGGACCAATGGAATATCATTGAGGGTTGCTGTTTACGGATTTTCAACAGGTAATAGGGAGCTTTCATTTATTAGTGGAATGGGGGGCCGGCAAATTGGGTGTGGGTGGGTGGGGGGATTCAAGTTATTTTTTGGAAGCTATATAGGGGGTTGTTACTAATTGTATGCAGCTTTATCTGGGATAAGTATAAACTGAACGAAAAATAGTTGAGTTATGATATATTTTTTCGAAAGCTTAATTTGTGATTGACAAGCGAAACATATCTTGGATGTGGGCTATCACAAATCATCTACAAAGTATGCGTTTATGGTATCGTAACAGTAAAAGCTTCATGAGATTGTGCCTTTAGAAACCTGCATTCATTTTCAAGTTTAGAGTGTGAGACTTGATAGACTTAAATTATACTACTCATTTAAAGGGGCACTTGGATGAAAACTGATGAAAATTGGAAATGACTTGACACTTGGTTAAACTTATCTATATGGCCCCAATAGTAGCTAAGCAAGGTCTTCACAGGCAATTGTCTTATTATTTCTAGCATCTGTGAAGTGATTATCGATGAATATTTACCGAGCGGCGAGTCTTCATAAATAGTAAATAGTAAATAGTAAATAGTAAATAGTAAATAGTAAATATTCATCGATAATTACTGAGCCTGAGGTGAATAATTGTTTTAGTATAAATAAAAAGGTGATTATTTCAAAAAAGAAAGAAGGAAACAACATTGAAAGTGAAAATATTTTATTTTTTAAAAGCGCGACAGCCATTTTGTCCGAAAAGGTGATTATCGGCTGATAATCCGAGATAGAAAACCAATCAGAGCGCGCGATTTTGTATAATCACCTTTGTATTTATACTAAAAGTAAATAACGTAATTTACTCAACCCTACTGTTCTTTTAGTTTTTAAACTAAAATTTCTCAACTACGAGTGGCTCCCAAACTAAAATGTTTGCCAATCTGGTTTTCAAACCCCTTTATTTTTCCATTTAAGGAAAGGAAACAGTAGAAAATAATAAAATTAGATACTACAAAAAAAAAAAAAAAAATGGAACAAACCGACCATGTTGCCGCAATAAATTTTGACTTTTGATATTTTTGTTATTTTAGTTTCATCTGGGCCATCTGGATGTGAATCTACACTCTCACAAGGTATATATATATATCATTTTTACTCGTTTTTAATTGTTAGCTTTTGGCTTTCGATAAATAAATCAGTTACGTAAAATACAAATGACAACTTGCCAGAACGCGTGCTCTGATTGGCTGGCTAACATGCGAGCATAGATACTTATCTCGCAGGTGCGAGCTCCCTGTAGAACCCATAATTAACCTTACTGAATAAAGATTTTCTAAAGGATTTCGAGATGATTTTCCGTGCCTTGGTGCTTGTGGTCTGCGTTGCCTTCGTACCATTATTACGTAAGGTTTCTCGTGCGCGCGCCGCTGTACTTGGCAGCACGTGAAGCATTGAGGGCGCAGACGTCAAAACAGTGGCGCACACACAATTTTAAAACAGTTTTTCGTGTAGTTTGCATTAATGAATTATCATATACATTTCAATCGACAAAGCCTAGATATCTGCACTGAAATGTCAACAACTTTAGTTCTATAGAAAAATTCATTGGATGACGAGGGAATTCCACGATTAATTTCACAAGTAAAAGCAATATCGCACGAGTTGCGATATCGCACGAGTTGTGGAATTCCCGAGTCATCCAACGAATTTTTCTTGAATCCCATATCGCAAAATAATTGCTCTAACAGCGACTCGGATAAGGATAAAAAGCAAGAGAAAGAAAAACAAAACGCGGGCTTCCTGATTTTTCATTGAATTCATCTTTTCAGACTGCTATCAAACATTCTTCGTTTTTATAGCATATCACAAGATATACTCGCGCACTGATTGGTCCGAGATGAGATCACACAGCACCATGTTTTTCCCATCGAAAAAAAAAACCTTTGGTTAAAGTGGCAAAATGTAATACTTTTTAATTAAAACATATACTAAGTAGTCGTTTTAGGGACAAATTTATAATTCCACTGGACAAATTCCACAATCCGAAAACTGCTGCAAGTGATTGGTTTGCTATTGTCTGAGTCGGAACCATGAATTGGTGATACTTGTCTAATGAAAAACGTTTGTACGTGCGTAGCTTTCAGCGGCTTAATAAGATAGAAAAAAATCGTCGACTGCGTAGCGTGTTTTGTAATCGCAAGTTTGATATCAGACCAAAATTGCACGACACGAAGTTCAATTATAACTTTATTATATCCATTTGGAAATCATACTAGATAGACACTAAATTTGTGATAAGTACAAAAGTATTTATTAATAAGTAGCTGTTAAAATCATCCATTTTGTTTCTTTTTGTAACAATAAATTGCAGTCAAACTTGAAAAAAGCTACATTTTATGTTCCTTATTTGCTGCAATAGTAATTATAAATTTATAATTCCACTGGACAAATTCCACGATCCGAAAACTGCTGCAAGTGATTGGTTTGCTATTGTCTGAGTCGGAACCATGAATTGGTGATACTTGTCTAATGAAAAACGTTTGTACGTGCGTAGCTTTCAGCGGCTTAATAAGATAGAAAAAAATCTTCGACTGCGTAGCGTGTTTTGTAATCGCAAGTTTGATATCAGACCAAAATTGCACGACACGAAGTTCAATTATAACTTTATTATATCCATTTGGAAATCATACTAGATAGACACTAAATTTGTGATAAGTACAAAAGTATTTATTAATAAGTAGCTGTTAAAATCATCCATTTTGTTTCTTTTTGTAACAATAAATTGCAGTCAAACTTGAAAAAAGCTACATTTTATGTTCCTTATTTGCTGCAATCTGATTGGTTTCTAGTGTTGCATCGTGATTGGCTGACAAAAAGATGCGATTCGGACTCAAAATAGTGCGATTCGTGCTTGAATCTATCTACTGAGAGCCAATCAGATTACAGGATTTGCTAGTGATTTCAAAATGGATATAATAAAAGATAATATGAAATAATTAGTGTCAAATTTCATAAAAGTTATGGCATACAGAATGTGAGCGTTCGCGGACGTTTTTCACTCGTTATCACATTGGCATTTAGAGTACGTGCTCGTGCGAATAGGAAAAAAATCGGTTGGTCCTGGTTATATCAAACGAAAAGGTTTATTCATGTGCAGCGCTTTAACAATGTTATCAGAGCAATGCACCGCGGCTAGTCGTACGTTCAATAAGTTTTGGATACACTTTAGATGTTGATCATCAATAAACGTGAAGCGTGTTTAGCGTCCATCAAGAACATGAGGTATTGACCATTCTTTAACTGATATACAGTCATTTGAAAAAAAGTTGTCACTGACCGGCTCCGCGACTACGCGACTGAACCGAAACGGAGCATGGGTAGAAATCGCTGAAACGCTTAATTATTCGCTCTGAAGTAGGTTTGTTTTTTGCTTACTAATGAGATAACACAAGCGGCAACCCTTTCAACTTGTGTCTTCGAGTTTTGCGAAAGGAAGACAAAAGTCTATATGACTAATATTCAGTCAAAGATGTTCCCAATTTTGGAACTGTTAAGTCATTAAAATACTATTTCGCCAGCGAATTTTCGTTCTGTAAAAGCCGATTTACACGGTACAACTTTTGCTTACAAATGTCACGTGCAATGTGCTTACGCCACGCTCACAACACGAATTGCGTAGTGTGAATCTACCCTGCAACTCGCTTCAACAGTTGTGAGCAAGTCGTAGGGTTGATTTACATGAAGCAATTGGTGTTGTAAGCGTGGCGTAAGCACATTGCACGCGACAGTTGTAAGCAAAATTTGCACCGTGTAAATCGGCCTTTAGCCTGGCGCATATTTAATCAGCGAAGAATTCAACCGCTTCAGTGATTTTTACCCATACTCCCATTCGGGCTAGTCGTGTAGTCGCGGAGCCGGTCAGTGACAACGTTTTTTCAAATGACTGTATATGATGACCAACCCTAAACTGGTAAATAGTATATCATCATCATTCTCTATGCCTATGTGGCGTATAGACTAGTATATAGCATGATTATAATGTTTCTCTTTTTAATTACAGATTATGGTAAATCTATAATGTATTCTTTTTCAAACACAGGTAATGTGCCTGAGACAGGAGGACCTGGTACTGCATATATAAGTGGTGTAGACAAC
The DNA here is from genome assembly GCA_023349425.1 of Anthopleura sola. Classification (NCBI taxonomy): domain Eukaryota; kingdom Metazoa; phylum Cnidaria; class Anthozoa; order Actiniaria; family Actiniidae; genus Anthopleura; species Anthopleura sola. The sequence continues at coordinate 2,250,461 of JALHLI010000018.1, read as the reverse complement.
GGTGTCCCATCAAGAATGATACGTGTTGATAATCATGGAAGAAAACCCAGGGTAGGACAAAAATATAATATCTAGCCGATATTCTGATCTTACAAAACTGGCAAATATGGTTGAAAATATCCAAAACCACTTCTATGCCTACGTCAAATACATAAAGTTTTGAAGCATCAGATATTAATAAATTATATTTATTTATATATTTTCACTTTCTGGTCCTAAATAATCTCTAATATATATTTAATGATATCCGAATAGCACTCAAATCATATTTTCCTGTTCTTTATTGATAAAACATCTTGAAAAATATTATTTTGTGAGATATGCATCAATGGATAGAGAGTTATTAATTGTTTTCATGTTTTTGCATCTAATTAAGTATTTGAATATATGTATAAATGTATACTACAACGTTTCTGCAATCGAGTGCATATATATATATATATATATATATATATATATATATATATATATATATATATATATATCATATTTCTCTATTTTTTTAGATTTTATTGTAGTTTTATATTCAAGGGCCACTCGTTTATAAGTGTTTCACCTTTAAGTGTTATCCTTTCGAAATAAAGACTTCACATCATATCACAAAGCAAAGCTTTAGACCTAGTTCAGACGTGCAACTTTTTTGAGGTCGAGTGAAGAAATAATTAGTGTGTACCACATATCGTTTACTCGCACGAAGCAAGATAGCTAATGTCGTATATAATAGTTCTTGGCGTTTTCTTAGCCTCCAAGGCAATTAGATTCGACGCGGCAAAAGTTGCACGTCTGCATGAAATGGGCCTTAGAGACAAAAAATATGACGTGTTAGAAACCACCCTCCCTAGCTTTTGATAGAAAACGATATCATTTTGTCTTAGTTCACATACCAACCATGACTCGTTTATCAAAAAGAAATATTTTAGATTATAAAAAATATATTATTGCTACAGCTTTTTCTTTCTCCAATATTGTTACATTAAGGGTATATTATCATTTTTTATAGACGAACACTTCTTCAAATTTTAACACATTCAAGCAGTCTGGTAAGCTAAGAATTTTACAAATTATCTGTGTGATTTTTTGTGGCGTGGGGGGGTTTAAATAAATGAATATTCTATGAATAACAAAAAAACATAAAACTTTTTTAAAGGTGCTTTGGCTTGGCTTTCTATCGACTCAACCACTTTGAACCAAATAACCCTGTCTGGTGGCTCTCATGTCATACTTACTGGGACAAATGTCGAATTAAGCGTCAATGCCATAACCGACGATGGTTCTTGCAAGCTTTATATAGGTCCTTCAGTAACAACAGAAATAAGCAAACAACTATCTCCATGCACCACGGTATTTAGAGGAGGTGAGATCAGAGTTGTAGGCGGATCACTACAAGTTTCCCTCGAACGCTCTATAGACGTTTACGGCGGATTAAACTTCCATGGCAACCCAAATGTCAGCATTGGACGACATATTGCAGTAATTACCGTCCATTCAGGAAATTCCTCGACAAACATTTCAACAACCGGGCTACACATTGAGGCTTCAAGCGGCTTGCGACTCTTTAAACCTGACAACATGTCAGCTTCTAATTGTCAGTGGAACATAAGAGCACATAGCAATGGGGTCGTCCTAGAAAGTGCAGCTCAACTGTATGCCGACTGTGCCATGAATATCTCTGGTAATCAACTTAGCATAAAAACAAGCGCCGCGATGACAGTAAATAGTGGTATGGTGAAGTCGAAGTTCTCATTTGAAAATATGGATATCACCGGAACACTCAATGTTTCTGGAAATGCCACAACTGAGGCGCTGGCAAACACTGTTTCCATACCAGGTACTTTTCTAGTTAATAAGCTAGACATTGTCTCGGGGTGGTCAAGTCTTACAGTCCATAGCACCGGCAGATTTGAGTTTGATCCTGTAGATTGGTTCTCTTTTAACCGTTTAACTGTGAATGGCATAGTCAGATCCTACAGCACCTTGAAGATCAAAGGAGTCTCGATATCAGAGGTCCAAGGCATCACTGTTGGTCAAATTGGCTCAGTGGAAATTTCGTCAAAAAATCCGGATGGTTTCCTTTGTGACCGTCAAACTTTCTCAGATGCAGATTTGGTATTGAGTGAAACCTCTCGGGTACACGCTAGTAGCATTGACATAATGGGAACCTGGCTATCTAAAAAGCTTTTGTTTGGCTCTGGTTTAACAAGAATGTCTCTTGGAAGTTCTAGTAAGTTTGAATTTGAACCTGTTGGCTGGTTATCAGTTGATAATCTTGATATTCAAGGAACGCTAAATTTGTTGAATGCTATCAAAATCAAGGGTAAGAACAAACTTAAAGTGTCACAAATCACAATAGGAACACGTGGTTCCATTAATATCGAGAGTAAACCTCTAACAGCATCGACATGTAATGGCACTGGCTTGTCCGCTCCTGATAATATCATAATCAATGGAACATCTATCGTACGAGCCGAGGGAGTGATCATAAGCGGATCATGGACATCCAAGAAACTCTCAATAAATCCCGGATGGACCAAACTCAGTATTTCTCAAAATGGGCGTTTTGAATTTGAGCCGGTAGGATGGTTTGATTTTGATAGACTTGTAATTGAGGGCAGCTTTCAGTCGCTTAATTCTATCAAAATGAAAGGTACTTCTCAAGATAAAATTTTGAGCATATCGGTGGGGAGATATGGAAGCATAAATATCCAGCCAAATGTTTCGGACACAATTGTTTGTGATCGAAATAACTTTTCTTTGACCAATTTCATTGGTAATGGTATTTCACATATCAAGGCCTCTGATGTCACCATAGCAGGTACATGGGTAACAAAAAAGCTGTCCATAGCACCAGGATGGAACACACTTACAATCCAACGCACTGGTCGGTTTGAGTTTGATCCCATTGATTGGTTCTCATTTGATACTGTGTATGTGGATGGGTTATTTACATCTCTAGACGCTATCAAAATGAAGGGGGTTTCCAATACAAGAATCTCAAGCATTGCAATAGGATCGTCTGCAACGATGACAATTAAATCAAAATTAAATACGCAATATGTGTGTACCGGTGTAAGACTGCCTTCGGTACGAGATCTTGTCGTCAATGGTACTTCCATAATACGTGCGAGTAGCGTCACCGTGGGATGGAAATTGCTGGTGAAAAAGCTTTCAATCGTACCAGGATGGAATACTCTGCACGTGAAAAGATCCGCTACTTTCCAGTTTGATCCTATAGACTGGTTTGACTTCGACAATATTATTGTTGATGGGAGCTTTGAGTCGGCGAACTCCATAAAGATGAAAGGCACATCTAAGAGTAAGATTGATGCAATATTAGTGGGACAATATGGAACACTAAACATCCATTCCAATGTCGAAAATAATACTATTTGCGATCGACACAATTTCTCTACTATAGACTTGATATCTCATGGAATATCGTTAATTCGTGCAACCCAAGTAACGATAGTAGGAACGTGGCTGACAGAAAAACTATCGGTGGAGCCAGGTTGGGAAAGCCTAACTATTCAAAAAACAGGTCGCTTCCAGTTTGAACCTATTGATTGGTTTTCATTTGATACTGTTACTGTGAATGGTTCATTTAGATCTCTAGACGCTATCAAAATGAAGGGGGTTTCACAAACAAGAATATCAAGCATTACGATAGCATCATCTGCAACAATGACAATTGAAACAAAATCGAAAACGCCCTCTTCTTGTAATGGCATTGGCATGCCTCTCCAGCAAGATCTTGTCGTTAATGGTACTTCGATAATACGTGCAAGTAGCGTCACTATAGGTTCGAAATTGCTGGTGAGAAAGCTTACAATTGTACCAGGATGGAACAACCTGAACGTGAAAAGATCCGCTACCTTCCAGTTTGATCCTATAGACTGGTTTGACTTCGACAATATTATTGTTGATGGGAGCTTTGAGTCGGCGAACTCCATAAAGATGAAAGGCACATCTCAGGCTAAAATTGTTGCAATATCAGTGGGACAATATGGAACAGTAAACATCCATCCTAAGGTCAAAAATAAAACTATTTGCGATCGACACAATTTCTCTACTATAGACTTGATATCTCATGGAATATCGTTAATTCGAGCAACCCAAGTAACGATAGTAGGAACGTGGCTGACAGAAAAACTATCGGTGGAGCCAGGTTGGGAAAGCCTAACTATTCAAAAAACAGGTCGCTTCCAGTTTGAACCTATTGATTGGTTTTCATTTGATACTGTTACCGTCGATGGTTTATTCAGATCTCTAGACGCTATCAAAATGAAGGGGGTTTCCAATACAAGAATCTCAAGCATTGCAATTAGTTCGTCTGCAACGATGACAATTGAAACGAAATTGAACACGAAATCTTCGTGTAATGGGGTTGGAATACCTTCCATACAAAATCTTGTCATCAATGGTACTTCCATAATACGTGCGAGTAGCGTCACACTCGGATGGAAATTGCTGGTGAAAAAGCTTACAATTGTACCAGGATGGAATAACCTGAACGTGAAAAGATCCGCTACTTTTCAGTTTGATCCTGTAGACTGGTTTGACTTCGACAATATTATTGTTGATGGGAGCTTTGAGTCGGCGAACTCCATAAAGATGAAAGGCACGTCTCAAAGTAAAATTGTTTCAATATCTGTGGGACAGTATGGAACAGTAAACATCCATTCCAAGGTCCAAAATAATACTATTTGCGATCAACACAATTTCTCTACTATAGACTTGATATCTCATGGAATATCGTTAATTCGCGCAACGAAAGTAACGATAGTAGGAACGTTGCTGACAGAAAAACTATCGGTGGAGCCAGGTTGGGAAAGACTAACTATTCCACAAACAGGTCGCTTCCAGTTTGAACCTATTGACTGGTTTTCATTTGATATTGTTACCGTGGATGGTTTATTCAGATCTTTAGACGCTATCAAAATGAAAGGGCTTACCAATATAAGAATCTCAAGCATTACAATAGGATCGTCTGCAACAATGACAATTGAAACAAAGTCAAATACGCAATATGTGTGTACCGGTGTAGGACTGCCTTCGGTACGAGATCTTGTCGTCAATGGTACTTCGATAATACGTGCAAGTACCGTCACTATTGGTTGGAAATTGCTGGTGAGAAAGCTTACAATTGTACCAGGATGGAACAACCTGACCGTGAAAAGATCCGCTACCTTCCAGTTTGATCCTGTAGACTGGTTTGACTTCGACAATATTATTGTTGATGGGAGCTTTGAGTCGGCGAACTCCATAAAGATGAAAGGCACATCTCAGGCTAAAATTGTTGCAATATCTGTGGGACAGTATGGAACAGTAAACATCCATTCCAAGGTCAAAAATAAAACTATTTGCGATCGACACAATTTCTCTACTATAGACTTGATATCTCATGGAATATCGTTAATTCGCGCAACGAAAGTAACGATAGTAGGAATGTGGCTGACAGAAAAACTATCGGTGGAGCCAGGTTGGGAAAGCCTAACTATTCAAAATACAGGTCGCTTCCAGTTTGAACCTATTGATTGGTTTTCATTTGATACTGTGATAGTCCATGGTTTATTCAGATCTCTAGACGCTATCAAAATGAAGGGGGTTTCCAAAACAAGAATCTCAAGCATTACAATAACATCATCTGCAACAATGACAATTGAAACAAAATCGAATACGCAGTCTTGGTGTAATGGGTTTGGAAGGCCTTCAATGCAAGATCTTGTTGTCAATGGTACTTCGATAATACGTGCAAGTAGCGTCACTGTAGGATGGAAGCTGCTTGTAAAAAAGCTTTCAATCGTACCAGGTTGGAATTCCCTAATCGTGAAAAGATCCGCAATGTTTCAGTTTGATCCTGTAGACTGGTTCGACTTCGACAATATTATCGTCGATGGGAGCTTTGAGTCGGCGAACTCCATAAAGATGAAAGGCACGTCTCAGAGTAAAATTGTTTCAATATCTGTGGGACAGTATGGAACAGTAAACATCCATTCCAAGGTCAAAAATAAAACTATTTGCGATCGACACAATTTCTCTACTATAGACTTGATATCTCATGGAATATCGTTAATTCGCGCAACGAAAGTAACGATAGTAGGAACTTGGCTGACAGAAAAGCTATCGGTGGAGCCAGGTTGGGAAACACTAACTATTCCACGAACAGGTCGCTTCCAGTTTGAACCTATTGATTGGTTTTCATTTGATACTGTTACCGTCGATGGTTTATTCAGATCTCTAGACGCTATCAAAATGAAGGGGCTTACCAATATAAGAATCTCAAGCATTACAATAGGATCGTCTGCAACAATGACAATTGAAACAAAATTAAACACGCAATCTCTTTGCAATGGGTTTGGAACACCTTCCATACAAAATCTTGTTGTCAATGGTACTTCGATAATACGTGCAAGTAGCGTCACTGTAGGACTGTCGTTGCTTGTGAAAAGGTTATCAATTGTACCAGGATGGAATACCCTAAATGTGAAAAGATCCGCTACTTTTCAGTTTGATCCTGTAGACTGGTTTGACTTCGACAATATTATCGTTGATGGGAGCTTTGAGTCGGCGAACTCCATAAAGATGAAAGGCACGTCTCAGAGTAAAATTGTTTCAATATCTGTGGGACAGTATGCAACAGTAAACATTCTTTCCAAGGTTAAAAATAATACTATTTGCGATCGACACAATTTCTCTACTATAGACTTAGTATCACAGGGAATATCGTTAATTCGCGCAACGAAAGTAACGATAGTAGGAACGTGGCTGACAGAAAAGCTATCGGTAGAGCCAGGCTGGGAAACATTAACCATTCCACAAACAGGTCGCTTCCAATTTGAACCTACTGACTGGTTCTCATTTGATACTGTGATAGTCCATGGTTTATTCAGATCTCTAGACGCTATCAAAATGAAGGGGCTTACCAATATAATAATCTCAAGCATTACAATAGGATCGTCTGCAATAATGACAATTGAAACAAAATCAAATACGCAATCTGAGTGTACCGGCGCCGGTTTGAATTCAACCAAAGATTTGGTCGTCAATGGAACCTCGATAATACGTGCGAGTAACGTCACTGTTCGTTGGAGGCTGCTGGTAAAAAGGCTTTCAATCGTACCAGGATGGAATAACCTGAACGTGACAAAACCAGCAATTTTTCAGTTTGATCCTGTAGACTGGTTTGATTTCGATAATATTATTGTTGATGGGAGCTTGCAGGTCTTTAACTCCATTAAGATGAAAGGCACAACTCGGGATAAGATATCTTCCATATTAGTGGGACAATATGGCACAGTAAATGTCAGTTCCAAGAATCCTAATAAAGTTGTTTGTGATCAACCTGACTTCTCTACTATAGACTTGATTGCCAATGGAATATCTTTGGTTCGTGCAACGAAAGTAACGATAGTAGGAACGTGGCTGACAGAAAAGCTATCGGTAGAGCCGGGATGGGAGAGTCTAACCATTCCACAAACTGGTCGCTTCCAATTTGAACCTATTGACTGGTTCTCATTTGATACTGTAATAGTCGATGGTTTATTCAGATCTCTAGACGCTATCAAAATGAAGGGGCTTACCAATATAAGAATCTCAAGCATTACGATAGGATCGTCTGCAACAATGACAATTGAAACAAAATCAAATACGCAAAATGTGTGTACCGGCGCCGGTTTGCATTCAACCAAAGATTTGGTCGTCAATGGTACTTCGATAATACGTGCAAGTATCGTCTCTGTGGGATGGAAATTACTCGTGAAAAAGCTTTCAATCGTACCAGGATGGAACAACCTGAACGTGAAAAGACCCGCCATTTTTCAGTTTGATCCTGTAGACTGGTTTGATTTCGATAATATTATTGTTGATGGGAGCTTGCAGGTCTTTAACTCCATTAAGATGAAAGGCACAACTCGGGATAAGATATCTTCCATATTAGTTGGAGAATATGGCACAGTAAATGTCCGCTCGAAGAATCCTAATAAAGTTGTTTGTGATCAACCTGACTTCTCTGCGGTAGACTTGATTGCCAATGGAATATCTCTGGTTCGTGCAACAAAAGTAACGATAGTAGGAACGTGGCTGATAGAAAAGCTATCGGTAGAGCCAGGCTGGGAAACATTAACCATTCCACAAACAGGTCGCTTCCAATTTGAACCTATTGACTGGTTCTCATTTGATACTGTGATAGTCCATGGTTTATTCAGATCTCTAGACGCTATCAAAATGAAGGGGCTTACCAATATAAGAATCTCAAGCATTACAATAGGATCGTCTGCAACAATGACAATTGAAACAAAATCAAATACGCAATCTGAGTGTACCGGCGCAGGTTTGCCTTCAACAAAAGATCTTGTCGTCAATGGAACCTCGATAATACGTGCGAGTAACGTCACTGTTCGTTGGAGGCTGCTGGTAAAAAGGCTTTCAATCGTACCAGGATGGAATAACCTGAACGTGACAAAACCAGCAATTTTTCAGTTTGATCCTGTAGACTGGTTTGATTTCGATAATGTTGTTGTTGATGGGAGCTTGAAGGTCTTTAATTCCATTAAAATGAAAGGCACATCTCGAGATAAGATATCTTCCATATTAGTGGGACAATATGGCACAGTAAATGTCAGTTCCAAGAATCCTAATAAAGTTGTTTGTGATCAACCTGACTTCTCTACTATAGACTTGATTGCCAATGGAATATCTTTGGTTCGTGCAACGAAAGTAACGATAGTAGGAACGTGGCTGACAGAAAAGCTATCGGTAGAGCCGGGATGGGAGAGTCTAACCATTCCACAAACTGGTCGCTTCCAATTTGAACCTATTGACTGGTTCTCATTTGATACTGTAATAGTCGATGGTTTATTCAGATCTCTAGACGCTATCAAAATGAAGGGGCTTACCAATATAAGAATCTCAAGCATTACGATAGGATCGTCTGCAACAATGACAATTGAAACAAAATCAAATACACAATCTGTGTGTACCGGCGCCGGTTTGCATTCAACCAAAGATTTGGTCGTCAATGGTACTTCGATAATACGTGCAAGTATCGTCTCTGTGGGATGGAGATTACTTGTGAAAAAGCTTTCAATCGTACCAGGATGGAACAACCTAAACGTGAAAAGACCCGCCATTTTTCAGTTTGATCCTGTAGACTGGTTTGATTTCGATGATATTATTGTTGATGGGATATTTCAGGTCTTTAACTCCATAAAGATGAAAGGCACATCTCAGAGTAAAATTGTTGCAATATCAGTGGGACAGTATGGAAAAGTGAACATTCATTCCAAGGTCAAAAATAAGGTCATTTGCGATCGACACAATTACTCTACCATAGACTTCGTATCCAATGGAATATCATTAATTCGTGCAACCAAAGTAACGATAGTAGGAACGTGGCTGACAGAAAAGCTATCGGTGGAGCCAGGCTGGGAAACATTAACTATTACACAAACAGGTCGCTTCGAGTTCGAACCTATTGATTGGTTTTCATTTGATACTGTAACTATCGATGGTTTATTCAGATCTCTAGACGCTATCAAAATGAAGGGGCTTACCAATATAAGAATCTCAAGCATTACAATAGGTTCGTCTGCAACAATGACAATTGAAACAAAGTCAAATACGCAATATGCGTGTACCGGTGTAGGACTGCCTTCGGTACGAGATCTTGTCATCAATGGTACTTCGATAATACGTGCGAGTATCGTCTCTGTGGGATGGAAATTACTTGTAAAAAAGCTTTCAATCGTACCAGGATGGAACAGTCTTGACGTGAAAAGACCCGCCATTTTCCAGTTTGATCCTCTAGACTGGTTTGATTTCGATAACATTATTGTTGATGGGAGCTTTCAGGTCTTGAATTCCATAAAGATGAAAGGCACATCTCAGGCTAAAATTGTTGCAATATCCGTGGGACAGTATGGAACAGTTAACATCCATTCCAAAGTCCAAAATAATACTATTTGCGATCGACAAAATTTCTCTGCTGTAGACTTTGTATCCAATGGAATATCTCTGGTTCGTGCAACCCAAGTAACGATAATAGGAACGTGGCTGACAGAAAAGCTATCGGTGGAGCCAGGTTGGGAAAGACTAACCATTGCACAAACAGGGCGCTTCGAGTTTGAACCCATTGATTGGTTTTCATTTGATACTGTAATTGTGGATGGTGCATTTAGATCTTTAGACGCAATCAAAATGAATGGGCTTACTAAAATAAGAATCTTAAGCATTTCAATAGGATCGTCTGGAACAATGATCATTGAAACAAAACCAAACACACAGTCTGTGTGTACCGGCGCCGGACTAACTTCAACAAAAGATCTTGTAGTCAATGGTACTTCGATAATACGTGCGAGTAACGTCTCTGTGGGATGGAAATTACTTGTGAAAAAGCTTTCAATCGTACCAGGATGGAACAATCTGAACGTGAAAAGACCCGCCATTTTTCAGTTTGATCCTATAGACTGGTTTGATTTCGATAATATTATTGTTGATGGGAAATTTGAGTCCCTGAATTCAATAAAGATGAAAGGTACATCTCAAGATAAGATTGCCACGATATTATTGGGACAGTATGGTACAATAGATATTCAATGTAAGGCTCCTGATAAAGTTATCTACGATTGTGCCAACTTCGATTCTGTGGATTACTTTATGATAAATGGAATATCATTGGTAAGGGCTAGGCAAGTTTCTATTTCAGGGACTTGGACTTCACAAAAACTTGCGATCAATCCAGGTTGGGAAACTCTGAATATTTTCCAATCAGGAAAAATGCAGTTTATTCCAGTAAACTGGTTTTCTTTTGATATCATATACGTGGAAGGGAATTTCCATTCTTTAAACTCTATAAGGATAAACGGATGTTCGAAACCTAAAGTTTCAAAGATAACAGTGGTGTATAAAGGAACCATCTTGATCGAGTCTCAAGTACCCGACAAAGTTATATGTGATCATCTGAATTTTACAAATGTTCAAGTCATGCCTAATGGTATATCGGTGGTAAAAGCCCATCAAGTAGCTATAGCCGGAACCTGGCTTACAAAGAAGCTTATGATTCAGCCTGGATGGGATAAACTGACCATTGACACTACTGGGAAATTTGAATTTGATCCTGTTGATTGGTTTTCATTCGACGATGTAGTTGTCAATGGGAACCTTAAAGTGTTTGATTCAATCAAAATGAAAGGAACTACTGGTGGAAAGATCAGGGGCATTTCTGTTGGAACTCAGGGCTCTGTTACAGTGAATACGAAATCTTTAACTTCATCTTCCTGCACGACCGGTAGCTCTTCTACTGCTAACGTTATTGTTAATGGAGTTTCTATAATAAAGGCTGACATAGTTACTATTGCTGGAAGTTGGGTGATTAAAAAGCTTGCTATTATTCCAGGATGGTCATCACTTAATGTCACTCAGACTGGTAGAATGGAACTCGACCCAATCGAATGGTACAACATTGATACTATGGTAGTGAATGGTAAATTTACAGCCTTAAGTGAGATCCAAATTAGAGGTTTGGCCAAAGAAAAAACTTATAGCATTTCTGTTGGATCACGTGCAGCTGTGCTTGTTCTTTCCAAACAACTTACGATAATACTGTGTGATAACGTTACAATTTATGGTCTTGTAAAAATCGGAAATTTAAAAATTGGATCTGGATGGAAATACCTTGGAGTTCTTGGAAATTCTGGGAGGTTTTTCTTTGATACGGATGATCCCATGCCTATTATCTCTACACAAGTAAGCGGAATTTTTCAAACAAGTTCTGCTCTTGGGCCTAACGATCCAATCACTGGACAGCGATTTGTTGTCGAACGCCCTGGAATCGTGAGCATACACTACCAAGGCCCTACGATTGGTTATGGGCGTGGTTCACTTAATACTAGTATCTATATGTTGAATAGATTCCAGATTGATGGTGTTTTTAAAGCTGGATCACTTTATGTTAAAGCCGGTGACGTAATCGTAAGCTCCTCTGGTATTATTGATGTCAATCTTGGTGGATGCATTGGTGCCCAAGGACTTGGGCCCGGAGTATCCTCAGCTTCAGGAGCATCAGGTGCAAGCAATGGTGGCAGAGGGGGAAGAGGATCTAGCACTAGGGCACTCCATCTTCCATACGGAAATATCCTTACCGTTGGCAAATGGGGTAGTGGTGGAGGACATGGGGCTAATAATAGAGGAGGAGGCCGCGGTGGAGGAATGATTGAACTCGACGTTAATAACACTTTTGTTGTTAATGGAGAAATTCAAATGAATGGCCAGAACGGACAGGTTAGTATGCCTAGCATTAACCAAAGAATATGAGATTTGACAAATTCAAATGGCTATTTTAACTGCCTTCTTGTTACTGAAATTTGTGCTCCAACGTCATTGTTGTAATCATAAAGAGTTATTAATTTAGTTAAACACGTAATTTTATAACTTCAACAGTTGACAAATGCAGGAGGTGGGAGTGGAGGCTCACTGTGGGCTGTTGCTAGAGTATTCACTGGCACAGGTCACATTCGAGCAATTGGAGGAAATGGAAACTCGCATGGTGGTGGTGGAGCTGGAGGTCGTATTACAGTTTATTACGTAAATGGTGGTTTCTATAGCGACAGGACATGGGCTTATGGAGGAGTAAGCTCAAACGCGGAAGTTGGAGGGCCTGGTGTTGTGTACTTGGATGGGAAAGCACCGGTTATTAAAAACTTAAGAATCGATAACAAAGGAAGAAGTCCATCGGTAAGTACTGTCAACGTTTTACCTAACTATTATAACGGTGATAATTATGTATATGATTAAACATTAAAGATTACGCGTGATGTCAGGGGAGTATGAGTACTGTCGAAAATCAAGATACCGAGGGCTGCTATTAAACAAAATTCAATGCAGGAAGCAAATATTTTGTTTTTGTATATGTTCATTTGTTACTTTTTTACATTTACTTTACTTTACTTTACTTTTTTAACGTCTTTAAAAAATTCAAAATGAGTTTTGCATGAAGGAAATTTTTACTAAATTTGCAAATTCATTCAGTTTTAATAGTCTCCTTTGTTCCAATGCCTTGTTTTTCAGATTCCTCATTTGAATGGCAATTACCAATCATTCATCCTAACAGGTAAAACTCAAAATTTAAATTAATATGTTTTTTTATTCTGATTCCTTAAAGTTTTAAGACTAGAAATCAATCTTTTGTCATTTTTTTAGGAGCTGTAGCATACCTTAACGCACCCAACGATAGCTTTAGTTATGATTTTACTCACATCGAGCTCTATGGTGCCGCGCACTTGGTTTTCCCACGTTTTGGTACGGAAGTCAGGCTGAGCCAGTACATTTACGGAGACGACACTGGCTATATCCATATCGCACCATCTACCACATTGAATATGACAGGAACATCGCAATATAAAAGATTTAATGTTACTTGGGCTCCTTTTGTGTATGGTCAAGGTACACTTGTATTCCCTAACGGAACTTTGGAGTTCCGACAAGCAAAAAGCCTAGAATATCCATCACTTACTCGTAGCTCTCACGTTTCGATATGGGGAGAAGTGATTGGAAGTAATGGCCACTTTATGATTGGTTATGGAGGTACTGTCAGCTTTGAAAATTCAAGGTAATTTTGCTTTCCTTTTGTAGGTATGCAGTATAATCTTATCCTTGCCTTCCAATCCAGTCCGGTTTGATCCGTTTCCATTCAATTCATGGTTCCAAACAGACAATAGCGAATCCATCACCGTTGCAGTAGTTTTCCTATTGAAATAAAAATATTGTCCAACAAACAACTACACATTATATGTTTAAAAAAACGCACTAAAAGGATTGCAAGGCCATTTTATTTTATTTTATTTTCACAAGACAGTAAACAATTATAAGAATATATATATATATAACCGCGTTTCCGCGATCAGAGTTTTAAATTTTAAGATATTCGCTAATTCGCTTGTGGGACATAGCAACGGTAATTACTGCGATTCTCAATATTCTGCGAACTTAAACATTTCAACTGCTTGTTGTGAAATTGGTTTTTCGCTGGCGTCAATCAAAACTAATCAGTCGGTACATTTTATATATTTGACTGGCGGCAGTGAAAAAACAAATTCCAACGGGAAACTCGCAACTACCGAGTTCGAAGAATATTGAAATTCGCAGTAAGGGGAGTCGAAACCATGAATCCAGACTGAGCCATCCAATCCATTCCAATTTCATCCTATCAAAATCAAATGAAATTGGAATAGGTCATTTCAAAAATGAGCAAGGTACTGGGACGAGTTTTGGATTCTAATCTATTGAGAAAAAAGGTTTGTCATTTGAAAGAACATCAGAAGATTAGAAAGTCTAGCAAATTTGAACATGTTTGAATGAAATGAACCAGAGTTACAACCTTTCAAAAGTGCCAAAAATTTACAAAGAATGTATGTTTACAAGCGTCCCCCATAACCATACATTTTTGACACTTTTCAGAGCAGCGCCACTATTCTAAAAAATGTCGAAATTGGCTCTTTCTTCACTAAATCACATTATGCTTTCAAAAAAACCTGAAAATTTTCTATCGTGATTGCTTTCCTTTTTAAAAGTGAACCCAGTTAGTGTGTCTGCACTGCGTAATGTAAGTCACTGACCTACGCATTTTCGGGGTCAGCGTTTTTTTAAATATCGTGTACATTATATTCGTCAGTATTTACATTTAACATATAATATCTCCTTCGACAGTCCTCATTACCTGAGATTTGTTGGCATTACAGTCCAAAAAGCGGGCCGATTAGTTTTCAGGAGTACTCTTGTCAATGAATCCGATCAATGGATAGTGGAAGTAAGGAAAGATCGTGGTCCCATTTATCGTGAAGGAGTGGTAACTGTTCAGAGTGGTGGACGCATCGAAGCTCGATCTTTAGCTATCAAAGCCGTATCTCTTGTTGTAGATTCAGGAGGTCTCCTTACACTTGATGGTCAGGGTTATGTTAATGGTAAATATGATCTTATCACCAAATTCTACTCACGAAAACAAAACCATATTATTCAGCGCGCTTTACTGCTGGTTATGAAAATGCAAGAATAAGAATAGGCTTATCATATTTTCGCAGCTTAGGAACAAATGAAGTCGTATGTATATTATCTATTTTCTCACTAATTTGAGTTGGGCGTTGTGCGTAAATACGAAATAATTATGTTGTGATTGAGCATGGAAAGCGTAAAGCCTCGTCGCAATTTGCGAATTTGGGAAAGTTTAACATTTTAACATAGTACTATTACTTACACGTTTGGTATTTTTTTAAGGAAAAGGGCCAGGTGCAGGAGATGGTATTTCATATGGAACAGGTGCAGGTTATGGTGGCCGTGGTGGTCGAAGCACAACTACTCAGGTTACAGGCTCTCCCTATGGAAATTACAGACTGCCGCAGGCGTTTGGTAGTGGAGGGGGAAGAGGTGGTTCTGGAGGTGGTGTTTTGAAACTGGATTTATCAGAGACACTGGTTGTTGAAGGTGATTGACATTTTTTTTCTAATATTTCAGTTAGTTAAAACTATTAGAAGAGGGAATATGAATGTTTTCCTATTATGTTAGGTTTGATAACTGCAACTGGTCTGACTGGTTCAGGAAGTAATTCTGGAGGAGGAAGCGGCGGTAGCATACTAGCTTATACCAGTGGTCTTGAAGGGTCGGGAATCATTACTGTTAATGGAGGAAATGCCAATGGTAATGGAGGAGGTGGCGGTGGGGGTAGAATGGCTGTTTACTGGAAGGACCGAGAGTGGTGGTTTGGGAGTCTACAGGCTTTTGGAGGTTCTGCCGCCGGCAATAGAAATGGAGGAGCTGGAACATTATTCATGCAGGTGGATACACCCATAATTTGAACGATTTTAAATATTATTTTTTACGACTATTTTTCTTTCATTGTTTTAAATACGCAATGATAAAAGCTAGTTTTTATTTATAGCATTGAATTGTTATTATTGTTTATTTACGCCCATTGTATTAAAGTTGTGTAAACGTAGATTAAATCACATTCAAAGCAAAGAAAACATTCTTTATTTGCAGGACACTCAGCACGGAGTCCTAAACAGAACACTTATATTTGATAATAATTTCCGTGCACCATACAGTCCAGAGATATCAGATGTTTCCCGTCATGAAATTGATAGTGGAAGATCATGGCTACTTCCAACCGAAGGCGATTACGAGTTAGAGGAAGTTCATATAATAAGAGGAACACATCTGGCTTTACATCCTGACTTAAAACGGTGAGATTTTTTTTTAGACAAATGCCCAGTTAATGTTAAAATAGCTTTTGCTGATGTTTATTATGTTGATATTTGCAATAGCAAGCAATAGTTATAACTCAGTATCTGGCAGCCATTTACACATAAAAAGGCATGGAAATTTGTTTGTCTGTCAGGGTGATTACAATAATCATAGGCTCTGTTTTGTTTTCATAACTAAAATATTCGTATGCCCATGCCATAGCCTCTCGGTATCCCACTGAATTTTGAAGCATACAGAACTGACGTTATGAAAGTTTCCCAAATATGCGCACAAAGGGTCATATTTATGATAGATAATCGATATTGGTTATATATTATGGTTTAGATATGTATAATATCAGGTGGCATGCATTGACGCGACACTAGAGAAAAACGTTTCCGCATGCGTGCCATTCAGCACGCTTTCCAAGAAATTATAGAGTTTTAGTGAGAAAATAAATGCTTGTTTTCTCCGAGTATACAAAACATTTCGTGGGTATACTTTTGTGAGACCAAGATAATGTGTTAATAAAGACAATATGAAAGAGTTAGCCTTAAGTTTCAAGAACTGATCTTAAGTTTTGGCATTTTGTAAGGACTATTCTTCAGGCAAGTGTGAAAGTCAAATTTGAATAAATAAGTTGAGATTTGGGGCCATACACTACTGTAAAAGGTTTTTATTTTCTTCTCGAGCTTTCGTCGGACGCCGACATCATCAGGAGATAGAATTTACATATACATATACATTTACATATGTATATGTAAATTCTATCTCCTGATGATGTCGGCGTCCGACGAAAGCTCGAGAAGAAAATAAAAACCTTTTACCGTAGTGTATGGCCCCAAATCTCAACTTATTTATTATATAACCATGCTACAAAAGGACAACTTCAATATCAAATTTGAATATTTTTACAATAGCACGAAGACGCTTTCGACTAATTTGCATACGGACTTTTTTCACGCGTGTCCATTGACGCACAAAATTAGCGCCAATGAAAAAATGTGGGCATTAAGCTGTAGATCTTGGCTTGTGTTTCCTTATTTACTATATGACGTTCATTAAACTTGCAACATTCTTGCTTTTTGTTCAGGCCTCGAAGTCTCAAAGTGTTCCAGTTTGTGGGTGATCGAACTGGTGTACTCCATGTTGGACCAAACCAAACAGTTGTTGGTCAGTTTGCAGATCATGACAAATTCGAAATAAATGTCTTCCTCCATAGGAATGGATATATTTACTTACCACCTTCCTTTGCGTGCTTTGGAATAACAATAACGACCAGGTATTGTTGTCGATAACGATAGGAAGTCAACATATCAGTTTAAAAATATAATTGTATAATTGACTATCGAGAGCTCATCGTACATTCTTTGTATATTTAGGGGTTACCTAGGCCTGGATCATATGACCGTATCACGTGGCTGTCATCTCTTTTTGGGTATCACTGGGACTACAAAGCACGCTAAGAAAGAAAGTGTCTATAAATTTAACTCCATGACTGTTGCAGACGGAGGTCAAGTGACTTCTTTAAGCGATGTCGACAGTAAGCCATTGACCTTTGATACTGGGAACTTTACTGTCAAGGGAGGTGGAATATTGCACATGAAAAATATCATTATAAAATCTGGAAACATGACGGTAGATGATCTTGGAATCGTACGTGCTGACTTGCATGATCCTAAGTATGTTGTAATTATTGAAATCTTGTTAATAGAACTCAATTCAATATGCTGTTGATTTATGAGTACTATGGTTGTCAAGTTCCCTTCGTCTTTTTCCATTTAAGGTGCATTTCAGGGGGAGGACATGCTGCTTCGGGTTCTTCAGGTGCAGGTCACGGTGGTAATGGCGGTAGTGGAACCAATCAACCTCGCGTTGGAATAGCTTACGGTAACGTATACGAGCCTGCTCACTTTGGTTGTCGTGGAGGAGGTAGCAATGGAGGCCGGGGTGGAGGAATTATTAACATACAAATTGAGGGCACAATAAAAATTGATGGATCAATAAAAGCTGATGGAGAAGATGCACGAGGAAAATATTGTGGTGGTGGCAGTGGTGGAAGTATTTTCATTAAAACTAACCTAATTCAGGGCTATGGCGAGGTATCGGTGAATGGTGGTCATGGATTTGTGGATGGAAGGTTTGTAACATTTTTCTTTTAATTTGCTGTCTCGTTCTTAAATTTAGCACATTTATGTGTAGTCATTATTGCCATTATAATTGTGGTTCTTATTAGTGGTTACTGATCATGACAATTATAAAGACAATTAGTTATACTTCACTAACATTAATATATCTTCAGCCACGGCATCAATGGAGGTGGAGGAGCAGGAGGAAGGTTAGCAGTCTACTTCAAAAGTAATCGAACCTACAGTGGCTCGTTTCAGTCACTTGGTGGAAATGGTATGGGAAGTGCTCTAAGCGGCGGAGCTGGTACAATGTTTTTTTACCATCTCGTATACAAACATCGAACTCTCATGATATCTAACAGAGGAAGACGAGCTTTACCTGTAGCCCATAAAATCAAAAGCTATTTTGATGTTGCACTAGCTCCTGGAAGAACGTGGCTTCTTCCATCATCTGGTGATCACCATATGGCTGGTGATCAAAACTACCATTTTGAAGAACTTCAGATGTATGGAGGATCCCATTTGGCCATTCTTACCAATCCTCAAAATCGCTCTGCATCGATATTTTTTCGAGACATGATTGGAGACCGAACAGGAACTATTCATGTAGGATATAATCAAACAATGGACCTAGTTCGTGAAACAATCGACCTACCGTTTAACGTTAGGGTATATCGTGGAGGGTTTTTAGGGCTTGCTACAGTGACAACAATTCATGGTATCACTATATATTTACATGGAGTTCTGTCATATGTACGCAATTTGACCCTCCATCATGATGGGGTGATATATCTTTACGAGAATTCACGCACAGGAAACGGACACACCGAAAATGATTTCAGATTTGAATTTATAACGGTTCAGTATAAGGGTTTTATCAGTATGATGACAAATCCTACAACACATGGAGGGATGAACCTTACAACAAAGTTACTGCACATAGAAGGCGGAGGAAAGATTGAGGGAAATGATTTACGTATTGCCGCTCAAAACGTCAGCGTAAACTCAAAAGGATTACTGACTGTTGCCGCTAATGGTTATAAGCTTTCTGATGGACAAGGGATTGGGATAAACGGACCAATAAACAAAGGTATTGGTGGTGGTACTGCTCAAGGTGCATCTGGTGCTGGGCATGGAGGTACTGGTGGACGAGGAAGAAGCATTCCACTCGTAGGTTTACCCTATGGAAATCTTTATGAACCAAATGATTTCGGGAGCAGTGGAGGAGGAGCTGCTGGCAAAGCAGGTTAATATATAATGATAATTTATTTCACTATTTTATTTCATAGCAGAAATGCAAAAATATTACAGGCAATATCTTTCATTACTGGAAGAGGCGGTGCAACATATGAAAAGGAGTGTATAATGGCTGGTTTTTTTTGTTTTTTTTTACCAAAAACGTTATATCGGAATGAACGGTATTTGAACGGTAATCAAGTTTTTTCCTCAGGAACAAATGAAGTAAACCCTTTTCTGAAAACTAGATCAAAGCTTTATAGAAATACCGAGTGATCTAGAAGTTATGTAATTATCATTCTACAATTAACATTTCTTGTATATATACCCATTGCTAAAATAGCTTTTTTACGAACCATTTACTAGTTACTCAAGGCTGTTTGGTATTCTCATTATAGGAGCTGGGGGCGGTCGTATTTCTCTCAACGTCACCTATCTTCTAGAGATAGATGGACTTGTTACGGCAAATGCCGCAGATGGATTAAGTCAAGGAGGCGGTGGTAGTGGTGGTAGTGTTTGGATAGTATGTAAAATCCTCAAAGGCTATGGAAAGATAACTGCAAATGGTGGAGGTTCGCCTTCGGATGGAAAATACGGATATCATGGAGGAGGAGGATCCGGTGGACGTATAGCCATCTACTTTGAGAAGAATGAAACTTTCTCGCAGTTCAGGTTTGAAATATTTTGATTAGTTCATTGTTGCTCCTATCTTAGATTGAACAGTCCATGTTATATTTTATATTTAGCTAACCACTAACCAAATAAGGTTGAATGCCATCAATCGCAAACTTTAAGATAACTTTATTTCAGGTATCAGGCATTTGGTGGGGAATCCGTGCATGGATTTTCGAATGTGGAAAGTGGAGGACCAGGGACTGTGTTTTTGTATCATCTGATTCACAATCATCGAACTCTTCTCATACACAATAATGGACAAGGACCGTTAAATATTCGCATGAAGTATGATCGGGTTTATACAGAAGGGGGAAAAGCTTGGATAATGCCTGAGTCAGGGCTGCACCACTTTGCCGATTCCCAAAGTAAATTCCATTTTGAAGAACTGCAGATTTATGGTAAAAGTCACCTTGCTATCTGGCCAGGAACTAGACACTTTTTCAGCTCCAGATCTAGTACTGTTTCTTTGTTTTTCAAGCATATGATTGGGGATCGTACTGGTCGGATCCACGTGGCAAATAAACAAGTCATGGATCTTAACAGGACTGAAATTGATTTACCTTTCAGTGCACATGTGTATTCTGGTGGGTATTTAGGAATGGCGATCTACACAGAAATTCACAATGTTGAGATCATTGTACGGGGCGTATTAGCAAACATTGAAAATGTTACCATTCACCATAACGGGAGATTGTGGCTGAATCATGGTGGACGCACCTTAAACTCCAAGATTCATGATTTCGAATTTGATACAGTACGTGTGCAAGATACCGCTATTATTCACGGAGAAATGTCGCCAATCACTGACCCTGCTATTAAAATTCGTACTCGTGCGATGTTTATTGAAGGTGGTGGTCTTGTCACATCGCCTCGTCTCATATTTGAGACTGAAAACATAACCATAGATGACGGGGGTGCATTGACTGCAGACTTTCTTGGTTATAACACATCACACGGTTACCAAGGAAAAGGAATTTATGGAGTTATTAATCCAGGTCACGGAATGGATTCTTCTCTCGGAGCCTCTGGGGCTGGTCATGGAGGAAGTGGGGGCAGAGGAAGTATCACTAAAGGAACCCCGTTTACGGGTTTTGCCTATGGAGATATATATCAGCCAGACATGCTTGGAAGTGTTGGAGGCAGAGGAAAACATAGTGGTCGCGGTGGTAATGGAGGAGGTGTTTTATGGATGAATGCAACTAATGTTATTGACATCGATGGGGTTGTATCTGCAGATGGTGAAAATGGCCCTACACCTGGCAGCGGTGGAGGTAGTGGAGGAAGCATATGGATATATTGTAATTCTATAAGGGGTTACGGCACGATCTCTGCCAATGGTGGGAATGGGTCCCTAACAAACCAAAACCCAGGGGGTGGAGGTGCAGGTGGAAGAATTGCTATATACTTTAGAGATAATCAAACGTCGACCTATTTTCTGTACGAGTCAAGAGGAGGTGCTGCTCTTGGATGCGAAAGAGGAAAAGAACATTTATGTAGAGCCGAAGCAGGTGGCCCAGGAACAGTGTTTCTCTATAATCTGGAGCATAAACATCGAACTTTACTTGTCAACAATGGTGGACAAAAGCCACTAACATCGGCAATTAGTAACTATGGCGATCTCTCAAAGGATGGCTGCAGAGCATGGATACTACCACAGTCTGTTGAAATTTTCACTTCGAGGAGCTTCAAATTTATGGCGGGACTCACCTTGCAATACTAACAGATCCTGTAGGAGAAAGTGCGTCATTGTTTTTCCTTTATATGATAGGGGATAAGACTGGAACGGTCCATATTTCACAAAATCAGGTTATGGACCTACATAGGCCAGAAATAGACCTTCCATTCAATGTCCATGTCTATGCCGGTGGTTACTTAGGGCTTGCGCTTTATACAGAGGTCCAAGGAATTGATATCTATCTCACAGGGTCCTTAGCTAATATTCAAAATTTGACTGTGAATCACGGAGGTGTTCTTTGGTTGAATGAGAATTCAAGGACAGTAAATCAAACAAACAATACCTATGCTTTTGATGCTTTGCGAATTCAAGATGGAGGTCTTATAACAGCCTTGAAATCACCCGTAGAACATCTCGGAATAGTTTTTCATTTGCGAGCTCTCTTTGTAGAAGGTGGTGGCGTTTTACACAGCACGAAGCTTAGTGTTATCGCGGAAAATGTTACGGTTGATGATGGCGGACTAATAAATGCTGATGGGCTTGGCTATAATATTACGCACAAATATTTGTCCAATAGTATACATGGTATAGTAAATCAGGGAATAGGTAAGACTTCTAGCACTGGGTCATCAGGAGCTGGACATGGAGGAAGAGCTGGTCGTGGTTCATCAGCCAGTGTTGTTGGAACAGTATATGGAAACCTTTACGAACCAGTGCTATTTGGAAGCTGTGGCGGTGGCGCCTTTGGTGGGCAAGGAGGAGGTGTACTGTTTTTCAATGTTACAAATATTCTTAGAATTGATGGGGAAGTTACTGCCAAGGGACTCCATGGACGTAGTGTCTATAGCGGAGGTGGAAGCGGTGGTAGCATATGGATTCACTCTTATATTATCAAGGGAACTGGAAACATTACTGTAACTGGTGGTTCTGGTGGCACCAATTCAGGTGGCGGTGCTGGTGGAAGAATTGCAGTTTATTTTACATTAAATACAACCTATTCAGGGAACTTTTACGCTAAAGGGGGTGCAAAAGGAGGCGCTAGTAATACTGAAGCTGGTGGGCCAGGAACAACTTTCTTGTATCACATGGTTTACACTCATCGAACACTAATCATTGACAACGGTGGTCAGCACCCACTTAAACATAAAATATCCAATTACTCCGATCTGTCCGAAGATGGATGTCGTACATGGATTTTGCCTGAATCAGGACTTCATCATTTTGCAAATAAATCTAGCATATTTTACTTCGAAGAACTTCAGATCTACGGTGGGGCACATTTGGCTATTGAATTAGATCCAGCAAACAAAACTGTGACTTTGTATTTCAAGCACATGATCGGTGATCGAACTGGCACCATTCATATTACCAGAAATCAAGAAATGGATCTGAAAAGGGAGTTCCTAGATGTCCCATTCACTCCTTATATTTATGTAGGGGGCTATCTTGGTCTTGCACATGTATCTGAAATCAACGGTATAAATATGTACGTTGAAGGAACTCTGGCAAATATCAGAAACCTGACCATCTTAAACGGCGGAATTCTACACTTTCATATGACTGGATCTACAGGCATGGCACCCAAGATGCATTATGCTTTTAATGAGACCTTGCGTATCATGGCCTATTCTAAAATTCTTGCATACATGCCGAATTATCATCCCGATTATTACACCATTGAGGCTAAGATCCTTTTAGTCGAGGGCGGAGCTTTGATTAAGGCAAAACATATGCGAATAATTGCTGTTAACATGACAGTGGATGACGGTGGCATATTAAATAGCAGTTATGGTGGTTACTTAGCCCAGAAAGGCCCTGGAAGCGTTCAGATGGTTCCTTGGAGAAGAAGTGGAGTTGGACATGGTGGTATGGGAGGTAGACCAACCTGTGACACCACAGTGGACATAAATACTTGTCGTATTAAAAAAGGTTTGCCATATGGAAATGTGTTCTACCCGAACGAGTTTGGTTCAGGTGGCAATGGAATTAATGGTGGTGCTGGCGGTGGGATACTCAACTTAACGATTAGGAATACTTTACAGGTAAGTATCTACCCAATTACTATTTCGATAAAATGGTCGACATGAGAACATTTAGAAAATCAATTATCGAGCATATAGTAAGTAAAAATTACCCAGTGAAGTGTTGAAAAATATATATTAAAAGCACTTAACTCGTTAAATAAATATAAGGCTACACTTTAGGAAACTAAAATCCCATTGTTTTCTTTTGTGCCTATTTGACTATTACATTTTAAAAAGCAATTTTTATCTAAATGTGACAATTGCTATTTGTACTATTGAACTATTGGGGGGGGGGGGGGGGAGGAATAACTGTGACGACGTAGAAGTAGCAAATGTAGGATAAATTTTAAAGAAATACCGTTTTAAACGTTTTTACTGACATGTTACGACAGAACCACTGTCATCTTCAGAGTGATTGTACACGGTAAAAAAATAAATATATATGCTAGAATGATATGAAGATGTATGAATTAACGACAAAGGAAAAGCAATTGATGACAAGCCCTCCTTATAAACCACCAAGTTAAGCATAGCGGTTTACACCGTCCTCTGTCATTAATTGTTCTTTTAAAACTGTCAAATCCTTAGTCATGACAAAATAGTACATCTAAGGTGCTAACTTACAAGGTAATGTTATAGTTTCATAACAACTGATCCAAGTGCTTATTTAATCTTTTATTAAAGGTTGATGGACAAATAACTGCTAACGCCTTAAATGTAAATACGAACAGTGGTGGAAGTAGTGGTGGTAGTATTCTCATCCAAACACAAGTCTTCTCTGGAGGTCACACAGGATCTATCCAATGTCTAGGTGGCCATGGCAATGCAGGTTCAGGAGGAGGTGCTGGAGGTCGTATTGCTGTGTATTATAGCAATAAGATAACGCACCATCCTTACAGAGGGAAGCTTGATGTATATGGGGGATCAGCTAAAGCTGGAGGCGAACCTGGTTCATCTGGAACTGTATACTTAAAACACACTGACAACAATTATTCTATACTAAAGATTGACAACAAAGGACAGTTTTCTTCGGATGACGAGATTCCTCACCTTTCACAAAGACTTGATTTGGCTGGTGGAAACCTAGATCGTAGCTTAACATATACTGCACCAAACGGTGTGTCGGTAACAACAGGATGCTTGTTGCATCCATGCAGGAGCTGCGGTTCATGCCAAAGCTACTCGCTTGCACACTTGTTTGACCAGACACACTCTACATCTTCGTGCCATTTCTTCTTAAGTGCTTGTGGCTCTGCGCATCTCAACTTCAATTTAAAGAGATCCCGCTTTATCAACTATATCAGAATATTCCCTTCATGCAACTTTAAAACGGATTTTAAGGTCAGTAAATTATCCAGATCGACATGTTTTAAATGAATCGTTAACCAGATATATTTGTACAAACACGCGCAGCACAAGTTAAAAAAAACATTTCATTTCAGTCTGTTTGGGCAGTAACTTGTTGGAGATTGCAATATGAATTATGTAATAAGGCACAGCCCAAATGACAAACTTGTACTAATAAGCGACATATATGCTATTACCATGGCGAGTTTTTGATATAAACTAAAACATATTATGGGATAAAGAAGCGGAAATCTTCTAACAAGTATATTTTGTATGCGCGCGCTTATTGTTAACTACGTACGCCACCCTAACCATAATACGTGTACTACAACCCTGATGATGGCCAAGATGGCCGAAAGCTTGGTTCAAGAAATAAATTATTTCGCAGAAGACACATAGTCAAATATTAACTTCATGCCTGCGTGCAAACAAATATTGGATATGTATATTTTCATTTATTTTCAGGTATCTATATTTGACGGCACTGCAACTGTTCCAGTTACCTCTAATTTTCTGCGCATGTCAAATGGATGTATTCAAGGATCTTACATAGACCTTCCAGTCCGTAGGAATGCTACAAGAATAACTATCGAGCTAAAGGCATATCAGGGAACTTATGCGTCTTTGTCAGAAGTGGAGATTTACGTTGACGGACAGCATGTCTATGAAAGGTAATATACATATTCTAATCAGCTTTTTATACCACATTTTTACATATGACACTTATTTTTAAAAACAAAGACTTCCAGATATTACACCTACTCAGATAATATGCTTATCTTATAATCTTTAGGTATGCATATAGAACTCTTGAGAGTTCAAAAACGTGGATTGAACCAGCATCTGGAACGAATGATTACAATTTCGACGAAGTGCATCTCAAGGGTTCTGCACAGTTAGCTATCATGCCACTAGGCTCCCTAGCATCACCTGTCACTTGTCGTATTGGCAGGCTATACGGAGACAAATCAGGATTTCTACATGTTGGATACTTGCAGGCTTTTTCGGTAGAAGTTACCGATCCAGACATACCCTTTGGACTAAGGGTATACGAAAATGGTAGTATTGCCATGCCACGGAGAGCCTTCCTACAAAATATCAGTTTTCTGTCATCAGGAAAAGTAGGTTTTAACCGTTCATTGTGTTCAGTTTTCACAAAAACAACAAAAACCTTTTATAGAGCCTTTTATATTTGAATGTTACCTATTCTCTATTTCTTGCAACATGAACATAGTTGACTATTTACTTCTTTGTACCTTTAAAATCTTCACTGCCGAAAAACAAACAAGCGAACGAACGAACAAACAAAAAAACAAACAAAACAACAAACAAACAAACAAACAAACAAACAAACAAACAAACAACGACAGGGATTCGTTTTGGTTTTGCTGTCTTGCTTGTTGGTTTTTTCTTTCTGTTACCTTATTATAATAAAAAAACTTCATACTTACTTTCAGGTATCAGGAATAGATGATTTGTTTGTGTTTGATGGTGGCAGTTTCTATTGTGACTCTAATTCCAGTATCGGTAACCACACCCTTCCTGGTGAATATGAGCTTGGTTCCATACATGTACTGGATAGGGGAACCTTGGAACTGTATACTTCAGACCGAAGCTTAAACACTCGAATTTCAGTTACAAACTTCACTGTAAGTAACTAATTTTGAAAAACAAAATTTGCGAAATTTTGAACTATATTTGTCTCACTTAACATACGAAATACATTGCCGGTAAAATGAAGCGCTCTTTTCCAGTTTTATCTTGATATCAGTATTCTTTGAATTTACTGTTCCTTTCCCGAATTCGCTTTGATGATAACGAAACAACGGTTTTATACTTGATTTTTTTATTTATCAAGGCCAACCTCGACTTGAAACCACTGTTTCGTGATCATCCAAGCGAATTCGGGAAAGGTCTATTATTATTTTTAATAATTGTATACTTTAAACTGATTTATGGGTTTCACAATTTTTTAATATTCTAGGTATATGGTGGTGGTAATTTCAAATCCAATGGTAGACTTAATATTTCAGCTACTCATTTACTCGCTATATATTCTGGCGGTAAATTAAACCACAATCACGCGGGATACAAAACAATGGAAGGAAGGACTGGGAACGAGTTTGAACCGGAAGAAGGGCCTGGACAAGGGTATGGAAGTCTCTCTGGTGGAAGTGGTGCCGGACATGCTGGGAATGGTGGTCGAGGCAGTGCAGTGAATCATGTTGGTCAGTTCTATGGATCGCTGTATACACCCTGGACTTATGGCAGCGCTGGAGGGTTCGGCAGACATTATGGTAATTATCTTAATGTCCTGTATACCTAAGCAACCTAGGCTATATTGAAAAGATAGAAAACATTTTTAGGATAAGCAACACAGGACATGTACCCCTAATTGAGAACATGTTCTAATTCGTTTAGTTTGTGTTTATATATTTAGATGTTCTTAGATTTTATTTAGATTTCTTAGATTTTATTTAGATTTTCTTTATAGCTATTCACTTTTTCGATTTCAGCCCCTTTAATTTGAGTTCAAAAACGGGGTCTTAACACAATTTAACTATTATAGTTATTGCCAATAATAATGGAAGTTCATTTTGCTTTCAAAATAAATATTTGCGAGCTAAGAAAATAGACCTTGATATTTATTGAAACCTGATGCAATGGTATGAATAAATCCAAGACATAATAGCTTCTGGGTTGAAGTAAGGAAAACTGGAACCCGGGCCGGGGAAAACCTTCAGACTTTGAGGATTTAGCTTATACTTATACTACTTAGATAGTTTTACTCAAGTGTGAATCCCGAGCAAACCCAGGGGTAACATGCGAGTTGACAACGAAAAGATAATTATGATGATAAAATCAAATTCAATTTCAGGTGAACTTTATTATGGCGATTACCGCACTCGTTCCACAAATCCTAAAAGAAATCGAATAAGTCGTGCGGGATTAGGAGGAGAAGGAGGCGGAGCTTTGAAGATTGATACTCGTCACTTTGTCCTTGATGGAGAACTTACTGCCGAGGGAGAAGATGGTCCACCTCCAAGTACTGCTGGTGGTGGGAGCGGTGGCAGCATATGGATTCACTGCCATGACCTCTCTGGATATGGAAAAATATCAGTTAATGGTGGTGATGGCTCACCAAGAGTTGGTGGAGGTGGATCAGGAGGAAGGATAGCAGTTTATCATACAACTATGATCAACTTCAATGGAACGCTATCCGCCAAAGGAGGAAACAGCAGTGTTGAGCCTGGAGCATCTGGCACAGTATACTTGGAACGACAAAATGGAAAGAATGTTTATTATAGAATATTGAAGATTAACAACTACGGATTGGCTTTCCCTTGGGCTGTGGACAAACGAGATGGGCGATTAAAACATCTGCTCTTTGGAATATACGACGACACGAGGTAGTTTCTTTTTATAACTTTACATTTCCATTTCCCCATTATTTCCTGTTAATTTCATCAGTTAGTCAAGTCAAAATTAACAAGGGATTTAATACAATTTATTTCATCAGATATGTTGGCGGCGTGACATGGTTACACGAGTCATCAAAATACATCTTAAATGAATTTCATCTCCATGGTAACTCTCACGTTGCCATATATGGGAATGGTTGTCGAGATCCCGTTTCTCTTCGCTCGCACTTGCTAGTAGGAGACCGAAGTGGTATTTTCCATGTAGGTCGTTTCCAGTCAGTGGCTTTTGAAGAAGTAAATGTGTATTTCCCAATGAACACATTGGTATACTATGATGGCCATCTTGAAGTTCCTCAAAGACTGTCGCTGAGGTAAGGTATTGTCAACAAATCCTTAATTAAGGCTACAAAAATAGGAGAAACCTGCAATCCAAAGTTGCACGATTTTAACTGTGCTAACCAAAGCCCGCAGGGATGAATTAGGTGTTTTTTTATTTAAGTCTTATTCCAGACCAAAAACATTGTCCAGTTTCTTGCACTTTTGACGTGTACACACCAGCACACACCCAGCTTAGTCAATACAGCTTAACGCTACAGGCGTCTAGTTTAATCGCTTCGAGCAATCATATCCATAACTTAAAGGTGACCCATTTTTTATCAATATAGAGAGGTGTACATGGAAATGAACGGCACTTTGGCTGATGCTGGTGAATACACTATAGATCGAAACGGTGAACTATACCTTTGGGCTGGAGGACGATCAATTAATGAAGATATCAGTCATTTTCGGTTTATCAACGTCTCAATCCGTTCACGTGGTAAACTAATGTTGATTGACCTTCCTGGCCTGCAACGAATTACACTAAACATGACCCGACTAGTTATTAATGCTGGTGGCTTATTGGACGCCAATGACGTCAGGATCGTCACAGTGAATGCTACCATTGATATGGCAGGTGGGTTCCAAAGGCAATATAACATACTTTTTTGCAAACGATTTTGAATACGGAATACTATAAGCTTTGCTGTTATAGTGCTTGCAATATCTCCATGAAATAGAATCAAAGTTATACAAAGGACATATTGCAAGTACTGTATTAAAACACTTATTAAACAATTTTGAATTGAATTTTAATGAGAATACATGGAATTGGCAGTATTGGAGCACGTTTCAGCTTTTATCATACAAAGTTCTGTTCAATTTTGCATATATAATCATTTCAGGTTTTTTTGTTGTTGTTGCATTAGAACCTATGAAGCATAATATATGTTTATTTTCTACCTATTCTAATCGTTTATTAAGCAAAAACAATATTGTTCTGTTATACCGCATTTGAATATGTTTTTTCCTTTTAGTGATGAGTAACAACTGTTTTTTTACAGGTGAAATAAACGTTGATTTCAAAGGACATACTAAAGGGCAAGGGCCTGGTGCAGGACAAGCAAGTAACTCGTTTGGAATTGGACCTACTGGAGCGAGTCATGGTGGACGTGGAGGACGTGCCCTTCATGGCTTAACAACATCTAAAGCTTACGGAACAATTTATAATCCCGAGCTATACGGAAGTGGAGGAGGAGGAAATGGTGGTAGAGGTGGAGGAATCATCAGGTTTGACGTTTCAGACATGTTTCGATTAGAGGGTAGACTGCGAGCCAATGGTGAGAGAGGTGCTTCAGGGGGAGGAGGCGCTGGTGGAAGCGTACTTATCCGAACCTCAAGCTTTGATGGTGAAGGTTCCATTGAAGTTAATGGAGGTGCTGGCTCAAGTAATGCCGGAGGAGGAGCTGGTGGACGAATAGCTGTGTATCATAAAGAAGATAACACGTATCTCGGTACATATCTGGCATTTGGAGGCATGAGCACATCTGAAAAAGGTGGTGCTGGAACGTTGTATATAGAAGGTGGAAGAAATGCATTGAAACTTCACAGAACTCTGAAGATTGACAACGGGGTGTATACAAAGCGAAGCCAGTTGATAGGTGAAATACAGGAATTAATTCTTGCTGGGAATTCGTATTCATATCTATATTACTTGACTTCCTACCAAGCACCTAATGGTATAAAACTGACGACCACAGGAACTCCATATTGCAGAAAACCTATCTATTATGGCAAATGTTATTCTGATTCGTCCTATCTTGGTAACATTTTCCAAGACTCTCACCAATATTACACTACCCTTTCAAAACCAGAGATAACATATCAATTCCCAATCTCTTTCTTCCTCGAATATGTATTAATTTATCCAACATGTAGCTCAAACTACGACACGCAATATTTTATCAAAGTCTTTGATGAAGAAGATGATATCGTTGTAGAGTCTCCTAATTGGGTTGACACAACAAACTGTCTTCAGGGCCAGCCAGAGAGATTTGATGCTAGGAAAACAGCAAAGAAGGTAAGCCTTACAGTTTTGAGGATACTGACAATATTAAAGTTTATAGTTATCGCAAAAACAGTGATACAGTTGTTGTACTCTGTTTTTCATATTTAAAGACTTTCTAAAATAATAATAATAACAATAATAATAATAATAATAATAATAATAATAATAATAATAATAATAATAAAGAAAAAAAGAAAAAACTAAAGGAAAAGAAAAAAAAAAAAGAAAAGAAAATCAAAACCAGACAAAAACAAAAACAAAAGAAAACAACAAAAAAGAAAAAACAGTGAGACGGAATAAATGTGACAAATAAAAATAAAGAAACAGCAATCAATACCGGCTGTTTACTTATTGTTATCAAGACACGAAATGATGTGCATTGATAACTTAGTAAAAGTTTAGAGAACATTCTGTGTTTTTTTTAGTAATACAAGTAATTGGAAGAATTTTGTTATCTAAAAAAAAAAAATAAGAAATAGCAATTAATTAGAAATATCTTTATTTTGATTAAAAGCCCGTTAACTGATGAGAATATAACAGTTTAGTATATAGCAACGTTAATCTCAAAAATGACGGTATATGCTTAAAAACAGTGAAATAATCACACCTGTTTTGATAAAAAAATATTAATTCCTATTTTTTTGTTAAATGACAACGTACTTGTAATTGTGTATTACTGAATTTTAGATTTTATTAATTTGAGAATTATAGTTGAAAATTTCAGAAAGCCTTGTCGTTCCTTTATTAATCACATATTTTTTTGTTTCTGTTTCTCAGATTATCATTAGCCTTCGAAAGAAAAATACTTTCTCTGCCCTGACAAGAGTCAAGCTATTTGTACGTGAAAACCCATTAACGGCTGTACAAAATGCATATTATACTTCACCCAGTACAACATGGATCGTATCGGAGCACGAAAAAAGGAAAGAATTTGCATTTGAAAAGGTAAAGAGTGAAATACTTCTGATGATGTAGATGACGATGTAGATGACGATGATGATAATGGTACATGACAATGATACATGATGATGATGATAACGATGACAATAATTAATAACGATGACAATGACGATGACATTATTGATGGGAGGAAGCAGCATTAAT
The DNA here is from genome assembly GCA_023349425.1 of Anthopleura sola. NCBI lineage: Eukaryota > Metazoa > Cnidaria > Anthozoa > Actiniaria > Actiniidae > Anthopleura > Anthopleura sola. The sequence continues at coordinate 2,218,236 of JALHLI010000018.1, read as the reverse complement.
GCATCATCTTTATTTTTAAGCTTCACATCATCGGTCAAGGGATTTTGGGCTTTAGTGGGAAAAACGTAAAAGTTCACGTGGAAAAAATCGCTGGTGATACGACTGGTCTCGTGACTGTACGACCATCTCAGCGCGTCAACATGAAGAGATCCGATGGGCTGCTCCCGTTTTCGTTCCTCGTTCAGAAAAACGCGACCGTCGAATTACCTGGCTTTACGACCTGTCGCAGTGTTGAGGTGATGATGCGAGGCACCATGGAGAAGATGCAAAACCTGACAGTGGGTCCACATTGTAAATTTGTCATACAGAACTCCACGGAGACTAGCTTTTCTTATGATCACGTGGTAGTACAAACAGATGGATTTATGGCAGTTGATCGCGATGACCGAGCTCATGTGACGTTTGCAGGGAAGACGTTTGACATACGAGGTGGAGGCAGGGTAAGTCCTGGTCAATTAGAGGGAAGCTTTCTTACTGGGAAAGATGTACGGCAAATTTAATGTATATATAAAAGATATTACTCATTTCATGCAGCACTTCTGATTTTGCATTTTTTAATAGAGATGCAATGTTATGATTCCTTATTCTATATATATATTATCAGAGCTTTTTTTTCCCTTTTACGTAATAACTTCACTAATATATTTATAATACGCTTATAGCTTGAAGCAAACAGTCTAAAGTTGGACTACAAGAATATAACCATCGAACCCTTTGCATTTCTTACGGCTAATGCCTTGGCACCGAAGCAACCGTCGCGTTACTATGGTGATGGATGGAAACATATATACGGTGCATCAGGTGCCGGTCATGGTGGTCATGGTGGCCAAGGACCACATCAAAATCGTGTTGGTGTCTCTTATGGAAAATATAACATCCCAAAGAAATTCGGAAGCAGTGGTGGAGCGTCTGTGTTTCCCTTCATCGGTGGAAAAGGAGGTGGAAGGCTTGAAATTATTGCTCACGATACTCTTGTTGTTGATGGTACCTTATCTTCCTGTGGGGGTAATGCTGTTGCTACTCGAAGTGGTGGTGGTAGTGGTGGCAGCGTATTAGTATATGCGTCAAGGTTACACGGGGATGGAGAATTCGATGTTTCTGGGGGCTCCGGTGACATTTCTACTTCCTACGTTGGGGGTGGTGGAGGAGGCGGTCGAATAGCGGTTTATTACAGAGAAAACCATTACCTCGGCAAATTTCTTGCTAAAGGAGGCATGAGTCGATACGAGCCGGGAGGTCCTGGTACAGTTTATTTAGAGAACGTTCCCGGTAATAATGCGACCTATGGACACGACCGAATCGATGATGCAGCACATGCTGATAGAATTCTGCAGTTGGAGAATGAAGTAATGAATACAACGAAATGGCAGCAGAACAGGTAAACTGATTATGTTAACACAGCTTTTTATCGTAGAAGACGGGCTAAAAAATTGTTTGCTGTGTTTCAAAACTAAAGCAAAGCATATCAAAATAACATACAAGAGAGACAATAAGGGATATCCGTATCATAGATTACCCTATTACGTTTCTTACAATCACTTCATTTTTTTCGCATGCATGTGCAGAACTCTGTATATAAATGCCTACGATAGACTTCCTCGTGATCAAATGCGTAACCTAAGTTCAGCGTACAGTGACTTTTCCCGGAAGGGGCCAACGCGTGTATGGCTAACATTAGATGATAAAGTCTTGGGAGTTAACGAAAGTGATGTGGAACTAGAAGAACTGCATCTATTTGGAGGTGCACAGATAGTCTTCATCAAGCCTAACTCACCAAAAAGTGCAATATCTATTATGATAGGTAAGTTTGTAACTAGTGAATATATATCAGTAGTAAGGTAATCCACATAATACTGCTGTTAGCTAGCAAAAATTGTATCAGTAATATGCGTATTCGGAGATATTCTTAATGGCAAAAGTACTGTAAGATACTTTTCAAACAATCTGTTTCAGGTCGTATGGAAGGCGATAGAAAAGGAAGACTGCATATTGGTTTCAATCAGAAATTTTTGTCTCTTCAATCGTACCTCCCAATGGACATGATCATCTATCAGGGTGGTTTAACAATAATGCAAGGGGAACTCTTAGTATCCGGGGTAACGGTGGAAGTTGATGGAGTTCTTCTTCGTTGCCAAAATATAACGGTGATGCATGGAGGAACAATTCGTATGAAGGAAATGTACAACACGTTGGGACGACCAACAAAGGTACGCGCTACTAGGTTGCAAATGGTTTTACCATTGCGCTAATTGTGCCCTCTTAGGTAATAGAAATACTTAATTAACCTTAATTATGGACACATAACATAGTTTATCCATTACTTTTGATCATAACAGACCTTCTATTTTGAGTCAATAAACATCCGTGAACGTGGAATCATGTCCATAACTAACCAAGAACGAATAAGGGAAATCCGAGGCCGATCGGTGCACGTACAGGGTGGTGGAAGACTGTCAGCTATCAATCTTCGCATATATGCAGAAAACATGACCGTTGATGCCTTGGCTTCAGTTGAAGCAACTCTCAAAGGACAAAACTTCAGGCATGATGGTAAGCCAAAAAAATATTTAAGATTTAAAATTACTTAATGCATTACATCCTTTATTAAACCTTTTCTTTCTCAAAGGCAAAGGTCCTGGGCCCGATTACTTGAGAAGAGGAACGGTAGGAGGCGGAGGAGGGGGTCACGGTGGCAGAGGTGGACGGTCATCAATGGACACTATATCTTCTGCAGCATACGGGTCGTTTACAGAGCCATCGGAATTTGGTAAGTCGTGAACCTTAGTATATTTACTATTGTTTATATACGATAAAGATAATAGACCGACCTTTGTTGACGTCAATATTTACATTTTACTTTGTTAACCGAGGGATTTCACTTATTATCCCAATTAACACCAAATCCAATCTGAATATGGAAAGAGCATGTGGAAATCAGCTTATCTAAAAACATTGAGCTTTACACATTAAATAGATTGTGCTTGACGCGGCTTAAAAATCTCTAAATTTTACAGAGAGTGTATGGGCCCATTAGTGTTTTTTCCATGCACCCAGTAAATAGATATTAGATAGTAGATAGATAGATAGATGTATATATATATATATACAATTTCATTATGACGTGACATGAAAGCAATCTTTTGTTGTAACGCTAATAATCATGGTCGTGGGGGGGGGGGGGGGGGGTGTTCAAAACAGAAACAACACAAAGAAACTGCGATTTTTTATTTTTTTTT